>JAOXJJ010000912.1:6803-25717 GCA_025769935.1 Phoenix roebelenii
AACCAAAACTCGAGATACTTAACTAAAATATGCACACAAATAAGCCTGAAATACTAGAGTGAATTCATTAGTATAATATAAGATATACTCTAATGCTTTAAGCTCATCAAAATCAAATGAGGGCTTAATCAATTACTCCACACACGTCAGCCTCGGGGTCTGCTCCGTTGGTGCGGGCTCGGGCTCGGGCTCGTCCGGCATGGTGCACTCGGCGATGAAGTCGGCGAGTGCCTGACCCTTGATTGCTGGCCTCGGTCGATACTCGAGGTCAAACTTCCCGAGCTCGACCGCCCACTTCGTGATCCTCCCCGCCCGGTCTGACCGCTGTAGGATCTGCTTCATGGGCTGGTCGGTTAGTATGGCGACTGTGTGGGCTTGGAAATAAGGCCGGAGTCTTCGAGCTGAAATGACTAGGGTGTAGATGGTCTTTTCTAGTTTTGAGTATCGGGTCTCAGCACCCCTCAGGACTCAGCTGGTGTAGTACACTGGTTTTTGGAGCTTGTCTTCTTCTCAAACCAGGATGGAGCTCACTGCGATTGGGGAGACCGCCAGATATAAGTAGAGGAGCTCACCTTGCCGAGGTTTTGTAAGAAGTGAAGGAGAAGCGAGGAGACGCCTGAGGTCTTCGAATGCCTGCTGGCATTCCTCCGTCCAGAGGAAGTTCTTCAGCCGCTTGAGGACTGAGAAGAATGGGAGGCATCTCTCTACGGACCTGCAAACAAATCTTTCCAGGGCTACAACTCGGTCAGTGAGCCGCTGCACCTCATTGACCGTCCTCGACGGCGTCATCTCTTGCAGTGCCCGGATCTTCTCGAAATTCGCTTCAATTCCACGCTGGGTAAGTATGAAGCCAAGAAACTTCCCCGAGGTGACTCCGAACACACATTTAGCAGGGTTGAGCTTCATCCGATACTTCTTCGGTGTGGAGAATGTTTCGTTGAGGTCGGCTACGTGGTCTTCTGCCAGCCGACTTTTCACCAGCATGTCGTCCACATAGACCTCCATATTTCAACCTATTTGGCTTTTAAAAATTTGGCTGACCAAACTTTGATAGGTTGCTCCAGCATTTTTCAGACCGAAGGGCATTACTTTGTAGCAATAAGTGCCCTCGCCGGTAATGAAAGCTATCTTCTCCTCATCTTCGGGCGCCATCCGGATTTGATTATACCCCAAGAAGGCATCCATAAATGTCAGCAGCTGATGTCCCGAGGTGGAGTCTACGAGCTGGTCGATGCTGGGGAGCGGAAAGTTATCCTAGGACGGACTCGGCTTCCGATGGTTGTGGGCTATTGCCCAGACCCCTCGCTAAGGGTTCCCTCTGGGGGGAGGCCTGGGCTGAACCCTGGTAACAACATCGCTCCTCATTGTTGGCCTGTGAGAAGCCAGGGAGGTTCTCGCCTTGGTACGCCGGTCCGTTCGGAGGAGGCACCGGTAAGACCTAGGTGTGTAGAGGCGGCGCCGGTGGGGCTCCCTCGCGCTGCAAGCCTCGGACGACCGCAGCCAAGGCTTGAACCTGCTGCACCAGAATGTCGAATCGTTCCGGCTGGACTTGCTGGGCTGAACCAGCCGGAGGTGGCAAATTCTGAACGGAGCGTTTCGGACTTGGTGGGGGACGCCGAGAGGCGTTAGAGACTCCCTTGCTTCTCAACTTCATGGTCGCGACTCGGGACCTTCTTCTAGCGCCAACTGTTGCTGGAAACTGGACCCGGGGGCGACCGATCGGCCGAGAAGGTGGAGCTCCGGTGAGGCGCTGGCGGGCGGCGATCTGTTGGCAGGCGGCGTCCTCCGAGAGGCCTGCAAGAAGCCGGTGGCCGGGTTTTCCGGCGCCGGCCCTCCGATGCCTAAGTCAGAGGGGGAGAAAGAGTATATGTCGGGAGTTTTTGCCTTCTAGCCTCCTCTAAAATGGAGTTGTTTTCCTTTTATAGGGGGGCTCTGTGTTACCTGTGAGGTGACGAGACGAGGTCGTCGTACACTTGAGCATGCCGCACAAATTAGCGCACGATCAGACGAATTAATGCTGTCGTGGGAGCGAGGTCGGAGTCAGAAAATTGTCACGGCTGACTGAGCACAGCCGAGCTGATTTGCCGTGGAGAACTGGAGATCCGTAGATAGCAGGCGCCACGCGCATTAATTGTTGAGTAAGTTAGAGACGCGCATTAATTGTGGAGTAAACTGGAGATCTTCAGGAGCCATGCGTGATGATGGTTGAGTAAGTCGGAGACGCGCATTAAATGCTGGGGGTGATGGCAAGGTATGGTCTTCGATCGGGCTACAGAAGGATGTGACCGCGGTAGGTGAACGGCAAGGTCGGACTTCCGAAATGGTGAGCTCTGAGGTCAAGAGCTCGGAGATCGGACATATCTGAGGTCGGATGTATCTGAGGTCGGACGTATCCGAGGTCG
This sequence comes from Phoenix roebelenii, assembly GCA_025769935.1. NCBI lineage: Eukaryota > Viridiplantae > Streptophyta > Magnoliopsida > Arecales > Arecaceae > Phoenix > Phoenix roebelenii. Next base: position 9,206 of record JAOXJJ010000912.1, read on the forward strand.
GACACCTAGTTAGGCGCCGGGTCAGGAGCTCGGAGGTCGAACGTATCTGAGGTCGGGCACCTTTGAGGTTGGGCGCTTTTGATCGTGTGTTCCTCAACGTGCTCACGTATTTTGGGGCGATTTATATTACCCCAACAGTACCCTAGGAATTGCCCAGCTTGCATTTATAAAATAAGAGGTAAAAATCATAAAGCAGGGACTAAATATTAAATGAATTGCACCCACATCTTCATTGATGCACGGCAGCACAACATGAATATGAATGATGACATATTACTCCTGCAGAGCCCTGCCGAGGGATTTGTTAGAAGATAGAGCATGACTGAGGTCCGTTGTGCACTGGAAGAATGCAATGTACTTATAAACTTCACCATTGTTTCCAGCTAATGATGCATGTAGAACTATTGATATCTTGTTGATCTAATATATTTCTGCTTTTAATTTCATGAGATCAAACCAAGAGCATTAGCATGTACGGTATCATATTATGCCCCTTAAAAAGCGCAGGGGTTCGATTTCAGAGTGACATCAGCTTTCATTTTGGCTCTCATGTAGTTGATTAACTACTGATCCCAGGAGCAGAAAACGGCTGATAACACATATAGCCTTAAAGATACCTGTGATCTTGATTCCAATTCCAATCCCGCCTTTACTCTGTTCAATCAGGCTTCCTTCATCTTAGACCTCAAATGAATAGAAAATATTATGATGACAAGAGTGTGGCATACCAAAACTTGGCAGTATTTTTCCAGTGTTCTCCAAGTACGAGATATAAGGAGATTTATGTGGTACATGAAACGCCTGTTAGCATGTTAGCATGCACAAAGCCTTATAATTTAACCTAGGTGAAAGCTTTTCGAGGACGATCCTTTCATATCTTTAGATAAAAGCTATAGCTCTGCTTCATCGAAAGCATAGTGGTTGCAATTTGACTACCTCCATCATTTTTGTGCCATACTGCACGAGCAACTTCTGTATGACCATACACTTGCATAAAGAGCTTCAACATGATCCTTTATGAAATACGGAGCTCTTAGGGCCCGTTTGGTTCGTGAAAAAAGAAGCGGGGAAAGTGTGGTCAACGGAAAAGTAATGAGATGCCTCTTGTTTGGTTGGAGTTTTCAAATGAGAGAGATGAGAAAGTTGTATTCCCATGGGAATATGATTCTCATATTTCATGGGAAAGTCTTTCTAATAAGAAACATGGAAAAGTTACTTTCCCAGAGGCGGGAATCACTCTATTTTTATTTTTTCCCAAAAAGGCCCTTCAGCATTAAAGAAGCATTAAAGATGCATTAAAGACCTAATTTTTATTAAGGGTATAATAGGAATTATACATAACTTTTCCAGGAAAGTCGATGGTCAACCAAATATAAGCATTTTAGAAATTTGTCACTTTCCCATGGTCAACCAAATATGCCAAAAGTACTTTCCTAGGCATCCTCTTCCTAGGAATCTGCTTCTCAGGAATTATATTCCTAGGAGGGAAAATATTTCCCGCGAACCAAACGAGCCCTTAAACTCATGCATACTACCAATGAGAGTATAACGTGTAGTAATGGTTATTAATACGCTTGGGAACCGACCACAACCAACATGGAGGACTAACCAATCAGACTCTTCCACCAAGCTTTTATCCAATCAACAATGGCCCACCATATGGCTAGCATAGAAGCGCATGAAGAAATTTTTGAATTTTAAACTCTTGCCCTAGCTGGCAACACTTCGGCCATAATCACAAGCAGTCTTCCAAACCGCGCTTGTGAGATATACGGGGCGTGATGCACTTGCGAAACGACCACACGTAAATCCTCGAACATGCGATGGCTTGCTAAAGGCGGCCAACCGATATGCCCAAATCCTCCGGTGACAAGCGTCGGCCTTTGTCTATACAATTCAATCCAAAGGAGACTCTTCGGGTAAGTGCTCTCGAACTATCACACACTATCGTACTGTCACTTTGCCCCTCTCAACCCCCATTGTACCCAGAAGTGGCCCAATGTATTTGGGGGCCTAAGGCCGTTTTGTCTTTGAGGCCTTTTCTACAGTGGGTCGGCCTAAGGCAAACTCACAAGTGGGCATTTTTCCTTTCCATTTTGTCTTTGAGGCCTTTTCTATATATGGTGGGCCTTCTTTGGCCGGAGCCTTCGGTAACTGCCTCAATCGTCTAAGGGTTAGGCCGGCCTGAATTTGTACCCCGAAAATCTTTTTGACTTAGAGTCTCCCATCGGTCATTCTTCGACGAGAGGACTTCTTCTTCTTGGTCGTTTTAGGTTGAACTCAACATTAGAGCAAAAACCCAAGCACGACCTCAGCTTTTCAGCACTATCCTAGGCACACTGTCGATCGACACGATCTGAACAGTTGACTATTAAGCCCATCAGTAACCTCACCAGCTTGGCGCCTTGGTACTGACTCACGGCAGCGACGATTATCACTAACTCATTTATCCATTGGCATATAAAGGTGGAGTATTTTAGGCTTGGCCTGCATTTTAGAAGGCTTTGCCAAAGCTTGTACCACCCCATTCATCACTTTGCAAATCTCAGCGCAGAACAACTAGTTTCGAAGAGGATGCCAGGTTTAAGTAGTAACACAAATCAGTTACTTTAGTTGTTCTTCTTGATTTTTGTTGAGAGTCATCATGTTTTTTTCTCTTTCTAGCTTCCATTCATCGTGGCGGAACCTTCGTAGCTGACTTCAAATGCAATCAACTGTAAGTGGACGGCCAATAGGCCTGTTATATTGATTCAGGGCAGATTTTTTATTTCAGGCTTAGCCCATCCCCAGTTAGGGGCACCTCTTCGGCTTGGCTCTTTGCAAACAAACAAAGGCATTTTGGAGAAAATCTTCTACAACCTCAAGGCCCACATGAATTGAAGGCTACAATGCCCAAAAACCCTTCCTTACAACTTCACCTGTTAATAGAATCTTCTGATAAGCCGCCTATTAGGCCGAATAGACAGTCATAAGTACATCGTAGAGGCTGTAATCTTGGGGCCAAACATGCCCAAACTCAGGGTTAAATAGTAGTTAGCTCTCTCTCTCTCTCTCTCTCTCTAATAGAAACTTCAGAAGTCAAACCGTAATAGGAGGCCAAAAATTGAAGGCCTTCGTGGCTCAGAAACCCTGGCCTCTCTACTGAGAGGAAAGAGATAATACCATTCGAGCAAGCACTTGATAGTTTGTTGGTTGTCTTGAGGGTTGCCCATTGATGAAAAAATGCATTCAAGAAATAATGATGCCTCAAACTTTTTTTCCCTCTTTGTCGAATTAAATAAGATATTATTATAATTCACCAAACAACAATAATCTCTACCATCCATACAAATAATTAGCAAGCAAATCCTTCAATGTGAATTTAAAACCTACGGAACCTAGTCCAGCCAAAAACTTTCTATATTTAGAATAATAGGATTACAATAGATTCTCTCTAGTTCAACAAGAGGCTGCACAAATATCATTAAAATTGAATCTTGGTTTCTACAACAAAAATATTAATCACCAATAAGACAGATTTCAACAATAAACTACAAAATAGAGGATGGATTTCACTAAGTATTGATTTCAATCAATGGAGAAAACTTTTTAAAGATCCAAACTGTTCAATTTGTAGCTCTTAATGCTGGAAACAACATACTGAAATTTCAGCCAAATATAGATAAAATCATCTATCCGATCCTCCGACAAATTAGCACTCTTTTTTTTGTTCTTCTTCTGTATTTTTTTCTCTTTTTTTTTTCTATTTCCGCATACCCTATTGCTCGGTTTTCTCATGGTTACCACATTTCAAAACCAAGCAGTCCAAACAATTTTTGAAAATAAAAACACTACTATATTATTTTTTAAAAAAATAATTTTTTTGTTCAAACCAAGTAGTCTAGTACGAATAGGGCATGCCGGTTCTATATAGACACACCGATTTTTTTTAGTTTTTAAGAATATTTAATTGGTAATCACTTTGAACTTTTTCAATAATTTTAAGCCTAATTTGATATTTTTTTGATGTTTTTTATGACGTTTTTTGATATTTCTATAATCCCAGTTTAATCTAGATGATGCATCTTATTACTTTAAAATGATACGAATCATAAAATGATTAGTAAGATGTTGCATTCTACAATGTATAATATAAAATATCCTCAAATGAAGTAGTGATATAAAAATTTAAAAGTAATATAATCAATTAGCTATATTTAAAGTTCAACATACATACCAATATTTAAAATCGGATCGAGTGGCAATATCTCTCGTAGATATCCGTATCATTAGCATAGTCAGGAGACATATCAGCCCATCCCTCTAACCAAGCAGCGTTGTAGTCTTGTACGTTAATCACATAAGGAACGTGCGCCGGGTTATAAGCATTCTCGGATTTTTCACTAAACCTCTAACTCAGAGATGTCATCTGGCTGATAATACAGCTGTGGAGGGGCTCATCCAAATATGCTGGCAGCAAAATTCGACCTATAAGATACTCCGGGTTGCGTAAGATTGTAGCCATCGGAAGGTGCCTCAGACGCACTATATCCATATCTATATCCATATGGATCATAGGCTGCATATGGCACCAATATACGATACGAAACCTGATACGTCTATAGATCCTACACTAGGTACGAAGTTATTGCAGCTGTATCATGTTCTCCTGAATGACCTTGAAGATCTCATCTCCTAGATGCAATTGAATTAGAATTGCATGTCCACTATCCAGAGGGCCAAGTCTTCCATTCTAATGAATCACAGGGAGTTCACCCACGGCCCAAGAATAACAGTCCTTCAATCTCTAGACATAACTCAAAGCTCGAGGACCGCTCCCTTGGTCCGATGAAGCTTGCCAATGGGCCTCAGTGACGGAGAACTTGGCTCTTAAATCTTGACCAACTCCACAGTTGGTCCTTGACTTAAAAGAATAGGAGGAATTGGGACATTTCTAGGCACCAAATCAGAAGGAAAACACATGGCTAAGTATTTATAGTTCCAAGCAACCTAAGAAGTAATCAGATAAATCATCTTGGTTACTTGGGTACATTTAGTTCATATTCCGATTCACAACTCTAAATTTACTATCTATTAAAACTAGGGTTACCTGTAAGAGTATTGTTTGTAGTATCTTCGTCTTTGTCTGATATCAAACCATATATCAAGAATCCATTATTTAAGAAATTTAAAATTTTGAATTTTGAATGTTGATTAGCATAAATTTAGAATTAATTTTAGAAATTTATTTGTTATTTCTTTCTATCTTTTTATCATTCTAGTTGTAATCTCTTGTATATTTTTAATTATAAATATACATGATGATGATCCCAAGAATGATATATATATATAAATTTTTCTATGTATTCTTTATCAAGGGCTTGACAAGAATCTTGCAGGTGTTGGGTTAGAGCTGACGCTGAATCTCTATATTTTACTTGTTCTGTAACTCGTTCTCTTTTTTTCCCTCCCATTATACTCTTCCTTACCTTTGTATCTTCGAGCTGCCATCTAGCCCTGGGTGTACTTTCGGATTCTTACTGAGTTCTTTTTGGGACTCTTGACCAAATGCAAGGCTTGCATTCACTGATTTAACATAAAGCAACATTACATGCCTACTCATCAAAAAAAATCTGGAGAAAAAAATCTATTAATATAAGAAATATACAAGCATGTATTAGAGGTATCCATACCAATATCAAAATACAACTCAAATAATGAAGCATGTAAAAGCCAGCAAAAGGGTCACAACCCCAAACCCACTATCTGGGTTGGCCACATGATATAGCAGTACACTCTCTAGGGCAGGGCCATAAGAATATGCTAGGCTAGAAAAACTTATTACAATCTCAAAATCTGTAAACAAAAATAATTTTATTTTATAACAAATAATAAACTTGTACATAATTATATGAGGAATCGATTGAGCGTGCGTTTAGTCTCACCTCGATTATTCTTCAAAAGAGATTTTGAATACTTATACAGGACTAAGAAACCCAAAAAATACTTTTCAGTTAGTCTTTTCAGGTGTAGTTCTAGATAGTTACAAATTGTATTAGAGCGGATCCGACTCATAGCCCATATGCATTAGAGGACACTGCACCATGGGCTCATTGAGGCTGACCACAGATTGATCATGGTGTTTGCGATTAGATTTGAATGGATTTAGACTCTTAGCTTGACAAGAATATCAAGTCTTAAATGGAGAAATATATGAGGACTCATGCAAGCATATGTTTGTCCCATATCAATTATTCGTCGAAAAGATTTTGGATACTTATACAGGACTAAAGAACTAAAAAATACATTCCGACTAGCATTTTTTGGTGAGGTTCTGGATAGCTAAAACAGGAATGCTTTTAACTGGGAGATGGTATAGACTAATAGAGCATTAAGACAAGGAAAATAGTGACTTTGCATGATCTTACAATGTAATTTTCTCTAAAAAAATGATTTCTGCGAATATGATGCATGAAAAAATAGTTTTGAAATATTTAGTTAATCATAGAAAAGTGGCACATTATAGAGTAACTTATGTTTGGTTAAGCATCCACTATTTTGGAAACATTGTATAAAATATCTATTATACTCTTAATAAAGGAATATAACTTACTCATGGATTGTGATGATTTAAAAATACTTTTGAAAAAAAAATTCTTATTGTCAACCAATAAGAAACTAGTTTTTTCATGTCCCTCATTATTTTTTTTATAAAATACAAAAATTTTATTCTCATAAAAATTTTAAAAAAATTCTAACTATTTTTTTTTCCTGCAAATCCAACTGACTCCTAAAAACGCTTAAAATCCCGGGAGTAATAGCCTCCGTCAGATTCTCACCCTTGTTTCTCTCCTTCGTCTTGTGATCCACGTGCACCCATGGAGAAATCCTAAACCTGTGGCGTAACTCACGGTCCTCCCCAATGTCTCTATTGCCGCCGGTAAAAAATCATATATATGTCTGTCCCTACGAACATCCGTGGTTGCTAAATAATCGGGCCTATTAAGATGATAAGATTAGAAATTTTCTAAAATTTATGGATTAAATTATAGATTCAGGCCGATGTACTCTAACAAAGTTATAGAATTATAAATGCTAAGATTATTTTCTTCCTATAGATTCAGGCTAATTTACTTCAAAATTGCTTTTAAATATTTATGAATATAGGATTTACAACTAAATCATAAAATTTACAATCGAATCATCCAAACAAACTCCCAGTGGGATGGAAATCAGCATAGAGTGCTTGGAGACATAGAAAAATTTGAGTGAAAAATGATTGGTGAAGATAGGTAGCACAGGCCGAATAACTCAAATTTCCATTCATATGAAAAAATATTTAAAAATAAATCAATTTTTTTTCAAAAAATTCATTATTATCTTGAAATTGTGATATTCAAACCTCGAGCGATATTAAAATACTTATCTCTGGAGTTTATTTTAAAATATTTACTTTTAAGAAAAATAAAAATATCGATCATTTTGAAATTTGGGTTTGAGATACATGGACATAAAAACTTTGCTCAACATGGAAAGATTTCCTAAGCACTGGTCAAAGTGCGAAAAATTTCCTGCTCCCCTGCTCTCATTGCATTTGATGTTTAGTTTATACTTTGATATGTGGTCCATGGGCTTATAGTACTATATTAGCAGTTCAATTATATTTTTGATCATGAAGTATATTAGCAGATCATCCTGATATCATGGCGTCAATCCATCCCATGAAATGCTTACCCCAACACTATAATAATAAATATTGGTTTAATATCATTTTAAAGTTCACAGATACCTTATTTACGATGTCCTCACTTTACCAAACAGAGGTTCCCGTTATTCCTCGGCACGTGTCCCAAGGAACAAAAGCCAAGCAACACTCCTCCCTGACACGCGTCCACTTTGACCCAAGCAAAGCTCCCTCCTCCTTTCACGAGGGAGGCGTTTCCTCCGCATAAGACGCAAATTTAATTTCTCGTTTTTTCAGACATTGCAAAGAATTTGAAAATAATTCGCCTTCCTTCATACAAATCTACGGTTGGATTATCCGCTGCACGGATCTGAAAGCTCTCCGAGCCCCACGACTCATCAGAAGACAGCAGGCGTGGGAATGGAAATTTATTTATTGGCGAAATCTCTACTTTCCGTTGTCCATCCCATCATGGTTTCCAAGTGCTCGAACCATCTTTTCCTTTTTTTGGTTAAAAGAAAAACACTGTTGGATCATGCTTTACGATTCGCGCGATGCATCATCCAAGGGTTCATGTCGTGAAAGGAGGATCATTCTTTCGCGCGAAAGATGCAACGCCTTTACTGAAAAGGCCCAAAGACGTACACACTCGAAGCACAAAAGCAACCGACTATATTCCCACAAAAGTAGAAATAAAATCCAATAAATAAACGAAACGACAACATAATATCGGACGCAGATTTGTAAACAAACAGCTCTGCTTTTTTCCCCCCTTTACACTATTCTATCACGAAATTTATTATTCTATCAGGAAATTTCTGATCACCGCCACCACCACGACGATCATCGCGATCACTAGGCCGCCGGATAATCGAACGGCAGCGGCGTCACGCCGTAGCTTTCCAATTCGGTGTGCTTGAAACCGTAGACGCGCATCACCTGATCATCCGCGAAGTTGAGCGCCCGCAGCATCCCCTGGTAGCAATTCTCCCCGGAGTACTTCTTGTTGTGGTCGCCGCTGCAGGGCTGGCACCCGGTGAAGTGCGTCATGAACGGCCTCCGCCACCCCGCCGGCCCCGTCTCCGCCCCCTGGCGCTCCAATTCGCCGTCCTTCATCCTCCCGTACACCGCGGCGACCTTCTCGGCGTGCCGCCTCCTGAGCGGCGGCACGTTCCGTTCCAGCGCCAGGTACATCTCCGACATCTTCTCGAGCCGGCCGATGATCTCGAGCCAGTAGCCTTCGAAGTAGAAGGAATCCTCGAGGAAGATCTTGTCGGCCCACAGGTCTCGCTCTCTGATGAGGATGTGGACGAGGGCGGACTGGTCGTCGGACTCGGCGAAGACCTTGCCCTTGAACTCGTTCTTGAGGCGTTGGCCCCACTGCACGTAGTCGGGGTCCTGGGGGCCGAAGCGGGCCCACCGGGCCATGAAGTCGAGAGACCACTGGCAGTTGCGGATGAGGAAGACGCCGGCGTTGAGGCCGACCCAGCTCTTCTCCTCGAAGACGAGATTGGGCCAGCCGTGGAGGACGAGGTTGTGGTTGCGGTAGCGGCGGAGAGGGAGCTGGAAGTCCATGTCCGTGAAGGCGGCGTCGGAGTCGACCCACCAGACCCAGTCGGCCTCCGGGTGGGCGATCATGGCGGCGCGGATAATGGGGATCTTCGCCCAGTAGGTGCGCATCTTGGGGTGCTGGAGGGCGTTGTTGTAGAGGAGCTCGATGCCGTGGCGGCGGCAATAGTCGACCTTGTTCTTGAGGAAGCGGAGGAGGAGGTGGTCGCCGATGGGGTTGCGGCAGGGGTTGGGTTGGGAGCCGGAGATCATGAGGATGCGCTCGCGGCCGCCGGGGGCGGGGGAAAGCCATGGGTGGAGGCTGAGCCAGCGGCGGCGCTTGTCGTCCCAATCGGTGACGTGGCGGTCGATGGTGTAGGAGAGGGAAGGATCGTCGTAGAACGTGGAGTTCGGGGGGTCGCGGAGGAGGTCGGGGTCGGTGTCGTTGAAGAGGTCGGGATGGATGGAGAGGTTGGCGAAGTGGAGGGAGGGGGAGAAGGAGGAGGAGGAGTAGTACCTTGGGGAGGGGGAGAAGGAGGTCATGGGGGTGGCGGGGGATAGGATGGAGGAGAGGATCCAGAAAAGGAGGAGGGCGGAGAACGCGCCGGCGATGAAGACGAGACTGTCGGCGAGGAGGGTTGGCCGGTGGGGCCGGCAGACGGGGGCTCTCACCATGGAGGCCTTGGGCGAGTTAGAGGATGAGTCTGGGCACATCATATCTCCTCAGAGAGAGAGACACAGAGAGAGAGAGAGAGAGAGAGAGAGAGAGAGAGAGAGAGTTGGCGTGGGGAGAGGGATGGAAGAGTGAGGGAAAGAAATAGAGAGGGGAAAAGGAGAGGAGTGTTGGGATAGTGCCAAGACTAGCTGACACCTGGGGGATGTTTTGGTTGGAAAGGTGGAGTGCAGCCCTGGAGGAGAGAGAGAGAAGAGAGGATGGGAAAGGGGAGGAGGTGAGGTGGAGAAAGAACGCGAGAGAAGGGAGAGGAGAAAGTGTTATAGGCGCTGCCTCGTCGGTGAGGACAACGGAGGCAGGAGAGGATGAAACAACGCAAAACTGAAGTCCTTGCCAAGTGCACCACCATTCTCACTCTTTCCTTTTGTCCTAGTGCCAGTTTAGTCTACAGTCTACTCTGGTGCCCAAGAGAAAAAGGATACTGACAAAGTAAACAAAAGTGAAGAAGATGCCGACAGAGTAAAAAAAGAAGAAAAAAAAACATGGGAGAGTTTCTAGCGTTTCAGGAGCCAATATGTGTACGCATGGGGAAAGCAGGAGAGTTCGGAAGCTTGACGGACCATTTTGATGACTCCATGTAACACCTCCCAATAATCACAAGCAAAGCATGATAATATAACTAACAAAATGTATTCTTGCAGTTATCTAATAAGCATGCCTCCGAGTCTAAATTACCATGCTTCCAACTCAAAGCGTAACAGATGTTGCATACTTATATAACGAACAATACATGCATGCAAGACTACAAATCATATTAAAACAATATTAATTTTTAAAAATTTATTTAATCAAGAACTTATTCAAATCATTCTTATAATTGTCCCAAAGTGACATTAGTTAACATATGCTAACTATTTATTTAATTTAAACAAAATATTCTAACTAGTCTAAATATATAGTTTTACTAGAACTCTAATAGTTGAAAAAATCTTCAAAAGATATAGCGCACTCCCCCAAGTTCCGAGTAATTATACATCTAGATATGAAAAATAGAGAAAGTATAATAAAAAACTATACTAGCCCACCCTAAAGTGTGGTCTAAGCATTCCAAATAATAAGTTAAAGAGCAACTATTGACTGAAAAATAAATCAATTCTCGAATAATACATATATCATTTTTTAAAATAAAAAAAATAAATCATTTCTCGAATAATACATATATCTTTTTTTAAAATATACTATTATTTTCATAAACTATTACCAAAAATCCAACAACAACCTATGGCCATGTAACCTAGTGGCATGAGTCAGAATGTACAAAGTGTCAAATACTACTATTATTAGCCACCAATAGTACGGTGTCTAAATACCACTATTCTAATTAACAATGGTGTAGTGTCGAAACCAATTTCTCAAATTATAAGTCGACAGAGCCAAGAATAATCTCTATTGGCAAGGCTATATCATAGCCGTGTTGAGAATATATACATATAAAACAAATTTTATAATTTGCATAGTCATATTTTCTAAATTTTATAAATATAATATAATTTAAAATAATTACTATCATAGCAAAAACATGTTTGACCTGTTCAACTAAGTATAAAACGAATATTATAATCAAATTTAATAAATTAATTATTGTTTTACTAAAAATTTAAAAAATACACTTTGAAGCATTAGGTTATTTACCGTTTCTCGCTTTAAAAGTCTACTTTAGATAGACGGGTCAGGTTTATCTATTTTAATATCATTAAAATATAATTAATTTTATCATCTTAGAGGCAAAGCAAAGTCAAAAATTAAAAGACTATTGAAAAATGGCCTCATGCCCCTAAATTAGGTCTGTCAGATGGCAGTGTCCGACTGCCCACGTTGGTCCGAGCAAAGAGAATTCAAGTGGTCAGGTAAAGATCAATAGTGGCCAAATTTCAAAAGGTCCAGCTGAAGCTGAAGTAATGGGCCAATCTGCCGCTCGGATACCAAGTGGTTCGGGGTCTCCAAACTGGGTTAACTTGGATTCGAGCAACAAGAAAATCAGAACTTACACTAGAATCCCTAAACTTATCTAGACAAAAAAAGAGAAAAAGGAGAGAGAATCTTAGCTCGGGTTCCATGAGATGTATGGGTTTGGTCCTTCGGTGGCACAAGCCATCTTGGGTCATCAATATATCTGGTCTATCAATTAAGTAGAGAAAAAAAGAGAGGTTTTTTTTTTAATTAATTACAAATAGGAAAAAAAAGAAGAAAATGATGCAGCACCACAAAGGGGGAAGGTAGAAGAGGAGGAGAGGAAGAGAGGAAGAGGAGAGGGGAAAGACGGGAGGAAGAAGAAAGAGAAGGAAGAGGGAGACGAGAGAGAGAGGAGAAAGAACGTAGAGAAGAAAATTTTAATCACTTCATTAAAATCCTAATCATAAAAATAGTCCCCCATATATAGGGCCCAAATACACAATTTGCATAAAATCTTCTTACACAAAAATAAATCCTAATAAGCCCACGAATAACACAAATAAGCCCTAAAATGCAAAACAAGCCTAGAAATAAAAATATAATAAATATGCAAAATAAAATGGTGGACTAGGCGGATAAATAGTCAGCTCCAATGTCCCCATCAACTTCTTCCGGATGGAAAAAAATTCAACCCCGTCGAGTGCAGGTCTGGCCGGCTGTCGTACTACTCCAGAAGGTTAGGGTCAAAGTGCTGCAACTCGGCTCGCAAAATCCACGTCACATCTGATTCGGATCGATCTTTCCACCGAACAAGGTAATGTTTGTAGTTTTCTTTCCTGGTAGATATAACCTGCTCATTTAATATATGTTCTATATATTCTCGACGTACATGAAACTTTGGAGATGGAGGCCCAACAGCAGGTGATGGATCAAGGTGATCAACAAAGGCAGGTATATCAACAAAAGGGTCTGAAGAAATGAATGTTGACTTTTTGTATGGGATTAAATCTTCAATATTAAATATCGCACTAATTTCATAATTTTCAGGAAGATCTACAACATAAGCATTCGAACTGATTTTATTTATGACTTTGAACGGTCCCGCACTACAAGATTGTAACTTTTTGAACGTTCTCGAAGGAAGTCATTCATGTCTAATTCTTGCTATGACATAATCTCCTACATTCAACTCTTTATAACGTCTGTGCAAATCAGCAAGGAATTTATATTTTAAGTTATTAGAGTGAATACGTTTGCTGATTTCCTGATGTAATGAATGCAGGTTTGATGCAAATGATTGTGCAGACTTAGACTCTATGTTGCTGAGACATGGGAATCAAGTCTAAGGGCTGCCTAGGTTTATATTCGTTCACCACTTTGAAGGGACTCATGCCTAAGAACCTATTGACCGAACTATTATATGCAAACTCGACGGTCGGTAGCACTAAATCCCAAGTCCTAGCATGCTCACCTACTAGATACCTTAAAAGATTTTCTAGACTATAGTTAACAACTTCTGTCTGGCCGTCAGTTTGGGGATGATAGGCCGATGAAAATTTTAATTTAGTGCCGATCATGTACCAAAGAATTTTCCTAAAGTAGCCCACGAATCTAACATCCCTATCAGATATAATAGATTTTGGAAGGTCGGAAGGTCTAACGACTTTATTGAAATAAAGTTTGGCAACTCTAGAAGCGTTAGAAGTCTTAGGACATAGGAGAAAGGGAGCCATATTTGAAAAATGGTCCACAACCATAAATATGGAATCGTGCTTGATATAGGTACGAGGAAGTTCTAACACGAAGTCCATACTGATATCTTGCCATGGGATCGTGGCACTAGACATAAAATCTAAGAGGTCATTCAGCCTAGGGATGGAAAAAGGATACTTAACCGTAATTTTATTGGGGGTGAGGAGTGTGGGTACAGTATAGGGGCTCAGACTCTCACGAACATACCTTTGGATGAGGAGTTTGTCAACTTGACATTCAGTGTGCTCGTTTGGGTTGAGCCTATGATGAGGAAGATTTGGCAAGGATGCTTCGGAAACGAGATCAATTGCATGCTGGATATCACGCATCGGAGGAGATGTATCTGGAAGATCCTTAGAAAAAATAGAGTGAAACTCCTCTAGCAGGGAAACTACTGCCGGTGGGTGCTCAGGGCTCGACTCCACATTGATAACCCTAGCCACGAGGGCGAAAATAGGTGATTGACTTTCGATATCTTTCATTACCTCTTTCAAAGTAATGATGTGAAGTGATTTATCTTTTCGTAGAGTGACACTCTTCTTTTCAGAGGCGGACTCTCTAGGAGGCAATGAGTTCAGTATAATTTTTCGATCCTGGAACATAAAACTACATGAATTCGAACGCCCATGAAGTGTGACGTCCATATCGTATAGCCAAGGCCTCCCTAGGATGACTTGACCTACGTCCATCGGAATGCCGTCGCACCAGATTTCGTCTTTATAGGATAGGAATTGAATCGGGATGATGCATCTTTCCGACACCGAAAGAGATGTCTTATCTACCCAAGCTACTTTATATGGGTTGTGATGAGGGGTAGATTTCAGGTCGAGGCGAGAGACAACTCCGGAAGCAATGATATTAATACAACTTACGCTATCAAATAGGATTTTGCATGTTTTACCATGGATCTTAATGAGCGTGTAAAATAGGGAGGTCCTACGCCAATCTTATTTGGTCTTAGTCTGAGTTAGAGTGCACCTAACTACATAAAGCGTAGCATTTTGGTTATTTGGATCAGTAGGCTCCTTTTGGGGTTCAGCCTGGAGAAACTCTAACCTGGTCTGTTCATCTCCAAAGTCTTCTACAAAATCCTCAATGTTTGGCTCATAGACTTCTTCGACACATTCATTCTCTTGGGTCCCAACTTCTAGTTCAGTCATGAGATAGGTCTTAGCATTACATTGGGATGCTATATGGCCAAATTTTTGGCACCTGAAATATTAGGTTTGGCTTCTAGAAGGAGGATGGGGACCTAGTATGCCCTTTTTTTATCATTTGAAGGGTTCCTGGGGCCATGGGTTGGTTAGAAGGATTGGGAAGCTGTCTAGGTTGTGGGAGGTAGGTTTGATTAGGTCGGGCTCCTGGAGCCATGGGTTGAGGGTCGGTACACCTCACTAAAGGGGCTTGTAAGAAACTATCTACATCTTGAGCCAACTGGTATGCTTGGCCAAAAGTGGTAATCTCTCGGAGAATTAGTTCTTTCTGGATCTCCTCGCGGAGTCCTGCCCGAAACCTAGAGAGAGTAACAATCTCCTCTTCGATTACACCGCACCTCATATGAAACTTCTCAAATCGCGCAATGTAAATCAGCAACGGTTAATGTCCCTTGAGTTAGTTTCTGCCACCTATCCATAAGACGTTGTCGGTAAGAGAATGACAGATACTTCTCATTCAGCTTTTTCTTCATATCCTCCCATGTAGTGATACGAAGAAGTCTTTGGGTTTCACGCATATGTTCAACATTATGCCAGTACCAGTGAGCTTGTGCAATAAGCTTCATTTGAGCAAATCGTACTTTTCTATCATCGGTCATTTCGTACCACTCAAAATAATTATCCATGGCTGCTCTCCAATCAAGATACACGCTTGGCTCTAGTTGACTAGCAAAGGTGGGGACATCTACTCTTACGGTACGAAGTAGTCGTTCGTCAAGATCGCGTTGGTGATCAGGAGGATGTTGGTTCCTAGGAAGATGGGGAAGACCTACAGGTGGTGTGGCCAAACCAAACTCGGGATAAGCTGCGATTGGGGTTGACGGTTAAAGAGTCCTAGGGTGTTGCACTAGGGCACAGATCTCTTGCTTGAGTTCATCATGATCAGCTCGTAAGGCAGCGATTTGTTCCACAAGATTTTGCAGAACTCTGGAATCCATTGTGGCTAAAGGGGTCTTAGAATGAGTGATGAGGTACTCCCTACCACTACGGGTTGGCATGCAAGGACTACACTGGTTGATGGTATGACATGCAATGCTACTAATGACCCTAACTGACCAACTGTGATGGAGGACAACCAACTAATGCAACCTACTATGAATTCGGTAATCAACAAATTTTCACAAAAGTAACTTAAAATTAAATGTTACCAATTTATACTTCGGTTATTTCAGAATTAAAGTATGAAATTAGTCACTACAAGAAGTTAGGTTGCAAGCACGTATTACGGTCGTTCTATTCTTAAAGTAATTTGATCGATGGATGTTGAGAAATATCTTGTCGCTAGGGTGTGCTAATTTAGTATCTAGATTTAAATGATGAATAGGATGGGTGTGGTAGTAGATGTTCTAGGGTTTAAAATTTGATAGGAAAGTAAATTTTTAAAATGGATATGTCAGGCAAGAGAACTAAAACATAATTAAATAAACAAACCAGGAAAATCGAGAGACAGAGGGCAGAGAGGAAACACTGGATTGTGGCTTTGGCAGCAGGGGTAAAGCCGATGGGCTCTGATACCAAGTTGATGCAGCACCACAAAGGAGGAAGGTAGAAGAGGATGAGAGGAAGAGAGGAAGAGGAGAGGGGGAAGACAGGAGGAAGAAAGAGAAGGAAGAGGGAGACGAGAGAGAGAGTGGAGAAAGAACGTAGGGAAGAAAATTTTAATCACTTCATTAAAATCCTAATCATGAAAATAGTTCCCTATATATAGG
>JAOXJJ010000912.1:25817-50565 GCA_025769935.1 Phoenix roebelenii
TACTTCATATGATCCTTTGAATACTTCATATGATCCTTTGAATTCTTCAGCATAATTAAGTTTATCAATTTCCAACAGGCTTAACCTTTTTTTGTCCCATGCAATGGTCCATCGTGCCAGCTCGGCACAATCAGCTGGAATTACATACCAAGGCCTATTCCTACGCCTTCCCCAAGCCACTTGGACCCATGTCTTGACCCCATCTAACCAATTATAAACCCTTTTGTAAAGAAATAGAATGTGAAGCACACTACGGCAGGGAACCAAGTCATCAAACAGAAACAGTCAGCGTGCAGGCAGACCTAATTCTGAAAGGCCTGCACCAGCTTAATTTGGATCTTCTTACTGGAGTCTAGCTATCCACTCCTTTGTTTCTCCTATAAAAGGATGCAACATATGATCATATCCCTCAAACACCCTGCAAGCACATACATTGAGAGCTATGGAAAGCCCATTGAACGTTATATCTCCCTTCTTCCTCTACCTCTGCCTTCTGTTAGCATTGTTGCAAGCCCCCACACCATGTATTTCCGATCCCAACCCTCTCCAGGACTTCTGCATCCGCACATCGCCGGCAGGCCAATCCGCCGCCACCTGCAAGGCTGCTTCCGCCGTCGTGTCCGACGATTTCTTCTTCGATGGCTTGACCAAGGAAGGCAACACTAACAACTCCTTTGGCGCAGGCTTAACACAAGCGACCCACGTCCAGTTCCCGGGCCTCAACACGCTTGGGATCGCGATGGCTCGCATCGACTTGGCCCCCGGTGGTCTGAACCCGCCGCACACCCATCCTCGTGGCTCCGAGCTGGTGATGGTCCTCAAGGGAGCGGTGCTCGTTGGGTTTGTGAGCGGTGACAACGTGCTGTACCAGAAGGTGGCGAGGCGAGGAGAGCTGTTCATCGTTCCCAAGGGGCTCGTCCACTTCCAAAAGAACGCGGGGAAGGGCAAAGCTATCGTGATCGTTGTATTCGATAGCCAGTTCCCGGGGATTGTGCCCGCTCCGTTTGCACTCTTTGGGACAAAGCCGGCCATTGAGAGCCAGCTGCTGGCCAAGGCATTCAAGGTGGATGGGGAGGTCGTCACCAGCTTACTCTCCAACTTCGGCAATTAATAGAACTGCTTCAAGACCATAGACTTCAATTCCATCTCTAGTTTTTGCTTCTTCCCGTTGCATGTCATTCGTTTATCCATCTGAAGTCTTTGCTGCGTTGTGACCATTTCTCTTTCTCCTGTGTTGTGACGATCTATTCATTCTTCTTCTTTTCCTGTTCACTTTTATTAATTTTCTTTCCTGAAAGAATGATGATTTCTTCATTTGTTCCTTCAAGAAAATGGGAAGTGGGATGTAATTCCTGTTTTTGGTGTCAATAAAACTAGTAAAACTCTTAGTAAATAACTTGGTCTTATGCGCGTTGTAAGAACTGACGTGACTTTCTATTATAATGGTGCTGTACGTATTCAAGCATCTTCTTTCGAATTAACTTAATAAAAAGTACCGTTTACTTCTCATGTTGGGACTTGCTTTCATACAATTTTTAGCAAGTAATTAATGTTTTTGAATACTAATATGCTTGCTAATTATTACGAAGGAGACTTTGAGTTTGTTGGATGTCACATCTCTCCCTATTGCATGTTCGAGTGAGTAGTTCCAAGTTTGAACAATCCTTGTGATCATAATTCATAGGTATTTCTCTGCTACAGCCCCATGGAGAACAGAGATGATTCACTAGAGCCATAAAGAAATTAGAGAGTAGAGAACATAATAAACTAGAACAAGAAACACAAGCTCTGAAACAAATCTTGTCTTTTGTTTCCAGATTTTTCCATTGTCTCACATCTATACAAATCTTACAGTGAGACCCTTAACAGACTCGGCTCTCGATCTCCACCATAGTCTAGACACATATTAGTAGAAACCTAAACCATATTTTTGTTGGATTAATAATATAATTTCTTATTTCCCAAGCACATTGTAACAAGAACCATCTTTCAAAGATATATAAAAGGCGTGGTGCAATTCCTCACTACAGCCACTTCCTCTTGGTATCACAAAGTCCTGCTAGCCCTCCAGTGGTTTTACATACATGGCTTCTAGAGTGCAAGAATCGTATACCAAATATTTTTAAATCAGTTTTTTTGGCTTCTAGAGTGCTAGTTCCAAAATTGGATTCTACATCCATGGATATAGATGCATATGCATGACCAACCTTCTTGCGCAAAACACAGGATCCAAACGGTGAACAAAACAATGCGTAGAATTGAGAGAGGAAGAGAAAGAAGAATTGAACACAGAAATTTTACGTGGTTCGGCAATGTGTCTACGTCCACGGCAACGAAACGGTTGTAATTTTCCCTATCTCCCAAATAAAAAGTATTACAAGATATTTATAGTTAAACCCTAACCCCAGAGTCTCAATTCCTATCAGCATCTTTGGTAAAATAAAGCACTATATAATTATCCCAAAGATTAATATATCTCGTTGCTTCGCTCCACTCCGATAGAATACCAGTGTACTACTCAAATAAGAATACTACTTAATATGAGTCATTTACTCTAACAATCTCCACCTTGGCGAATATTCACCTCTTACGAGAAAAATAACCTAGGACACCAGCTGACACTAATGGGTTGGAACACCTCCTCTCTAGCACCTAGAGATGTTAACCAAGTCCAAGCAATGCTTGAATTTGTCTGCAGTAATATATTTTGTCAACATGTCTGCTGCATTTTTTAAAGTATGAACTTTCTTAAGCAATATATCACCAGATGAAACCAACTCTCTAATTTTGTGATACCTCACATCTATGTACTTGGTTCTCGCATGATATACCTGGTTCTTCACCAAATAGATCACACTCTAACTGTCACAATGCAACTGCACTCCACCTTGCTGAACACCTAGCTCCTTGACTAATCTCGTCAGCCACAATGCTTCCTTGGCAGCCTCAACTACTGCCATATACTCTGACTCGATCATAGATAATACAACTAGAGACTGAACCATGAACCTCCAACTAATAGGCCCTCCCACAAGAGTGAATACATAGCCTATAGTCGACCTCTTGTCATCCAAGTTTCCTGCATAATCTGCATCAACATATCCCACGACTGAAGGATCATCTTGTTGTCTGACAAATATGATACCATAGTCTGTAGTACTCCTCAAATATCTGAATATCCACTTGACTGCACTCCAATGCTGTCTTCCTGGATTCGCCATATACTTGCTCACTGCGCTAACTGCATACGCTAGATTTGACCTAGTACAAACTATAGCATACATCAGACATCCCACTGCACTAGCATATGGAACCTTTGACATATCTTCAATTTCTTTCTTTGTCTTCGGGCATTGTGAGGTAAACAATCTGAAGTGATTCGCTAAAGGTATGCTCATTGACTTCGCATTACTCATGCTAAACCTCTCTAACATCTTTTATATATAACTACCCTACGATAACCATAATTTTTTGGAATCTCTATCCCTGCGATCTCCATCCTAAGAATCTTCTTGGCCGCGCCCAAATCTTTCATGTCAAACTCTCTACTCAATAAAATCTTCAATTTGTTGACTTCATTCATACTCTTTACAGCAATCAACATATCATCCATATAGAATAAGGGAAAAATAAAAGAAAACCAACATCAAGGCTCCTCACATAAACACAACAATCATACTCGTATCTCCTATAGCCAATCCGAATCATGTAGGAGTCAAAACGCTTATACTACTACCTCAGAGACTGCTTCAGCCCATAAGTGACTTTCTCAATTTACAGACTAAGTGCTTCTGTTCAGGTTCAAAAAACCATTCTGGCTGTTGCAGGTAAATCTACTCCTCCAACTCACCATGAAGAAAAGTTTCTTCACATCCATCTGCTCTAACTCCATGTCGTAATGTGCTATCAATGCCAACACTACTCTGATGGAAGTGTGTCTGACCATTAGGGAGAAAATCTCATCATAATCAATCCCAGCTCTCTATGAGTATCCCTTTGCTACTAGATGTGCCTTGAATTTTTTTCTTTCTTTTTCTAATACTACTTCATTTTTCTTGAACACCCACTTACATCCTATCGCTCTCTTCCTCTCTGGAAGCTCCACCAACTCTCATGTCTGATTTTTATTCAAAGATTCCATCTCCTCCATCATAGCACCCATCAATCTGCTCTTCTTCTGGCTATCTATTGCCTCCTGAAAAATAGTAGGATCTCTACTGCTAATAATTAATGCATACAAAACCAAATCTTCGAAACCATACCTAGTTGGTGGCTTGATAGTGCGCCTGAGTTTGTCTGTGGCTATGTTGTGATGCTCTTGATCTGCTGAAATAGAAGTCTATGTACCCTGAACATTGTTCTTATTGACAGAACTCCCTAACTCCACTTGCACCACCTGCTTATGCTGCTGTAATTTTCTGGCACCTGCTTCTCTTCTTCTTGAGTACTTTTCAATATGGCTTTCTCATCAAAAACCACATATTTCTGATCACCACCTTATTTGCCTTCAGATCCCAAAGCTTGTACCCTTTCACCCCTTTCTGATACTCCAAAAGGATACATTGTCTAGACTTCAGGTCTAGCTTTGACCTCTTCTCACTAGGAGTATGTATGCAGGCTGGACATCCAAATACTCTCAAACCTGAGTAATTTACCTTATTACTTGCCCACACCTCTTCTGCAACCTTACCATCTAGTGCTGCCATATTCACTGCCTTTGCCCAAAAGTTCTTTACAAACCCTGCATTTAACCTGAGACACCATGCTCTTTCTGCATTGTTTCGTTTGCCATTTAGATCTTGTGTTTTGCGAAACAACTGGTATCAGAGCTACAAGGTTACAAGAAATTATTTCGGTTGCCGTGTTGTTTCTACACGTGGGGATATTAGAGGGCGTCCGTCTTCTCCCAAGCTGAGGAAACACAAAGAAATTTTGTCTTCCCTGTGGGTTCTCTCTTGAAGGCCGCGAAGAACTAATAGAAGAGAAAGGGTATGTTCTGTGGGAGGTTTGCTTGACGTGAAGGAGGGGGGGATTTGTTTCTCTTTGCTTCATGTGTGGGTTGTTTCTCCCAAGGCGTCTTCTTCCCAAGACGAAATCCCCAAGCCAGCCGTGGGCGTTGTTTCTCTTCTCACAGAGGTTTTTCTTTGGGCATTGTCTCCAAGCCCCCCATCGTCGGCCACGAGCAAGGAAGCACCTCGTTGCGCCGCCGGAGGAGAGGAGAGAAGACCCACATCTGCGTCCACCATTGTTTCGCCTGCGTCCGTGTCCTCGACGGGCCGAACGCGAGCAAGGAGGAGGCCGCGCGAGACGATCCAACAGATAGGAGGAACCGTCGCTGCACCGCACCACCGTCCGATCTCATGCCACTACCGTGCGTGGTCTCTTCTGAAGGAGAAGGAGGCTGTCCCGTGTGTATTGTGAGGACTTTTTGAGAGGAAAGTGGTTCTAGTTTAGAGAGTTTCCTTGCTGGGACAAGGAGAGGAGGACGTTGACTCCGTGTTCGCCGCTGCCGCGCGTCTGATCCGAAGGAAAAGGAGTTTCCCCGAGCACATCTCGTCCACATTGAGCGTCATTTGGTATTTTTTATTTTTCATCAGATCTTATTTTTTCTATTTTATTTTGCAAAAAATAAGATGGCAGGGATGTCTTCTGCGAAGTTCGATGTGATAAAGTTCGATGGAACTAAAAATTTCGGGCTATGGCAGAGGAGAATGAACGATCTGTTAGTATCATAGGGTATGGTGAAGGCCCTGTATGGAAAGAAACTAAATGACATGGGTGATGCAGAGTCGAAGGAATTGGAGGCGAATGCTATTTCAAATATACAGCTTTGTTTGACTAATGATGTGATGTATCATGTCATGGATGAGGAATCTCCAACAGTAATCTGGTCGAATTAGAGAGTCGGTATATGTCCAAGTCATTGACAAACAAGCTCTATCTTAAGCAGAAACTGTATGGTCTTAAGATGGAGGAGGATCCTGATCTAAGCCAACATATCAACGTGTTCAATCGGATTATCAGTGATCTGCAGCGAGTTGATGTGAAGTTCGAAGACGAAGATAAAGCGTTAATGTTATTACATTCTTTACCCGCTTCTTCTACGTATGAAAATTTGGTTACAACTTTGACATAGGGAAAGGAGACCCCAGAGTTAGAGGACGTCATTGGGGCCTTGTTAGGTTTTCATCAGAGGAAGAAAGCCAGTGATGAAAGTTCTCAAAGAGAAGGCTTAGTGCGTGGAAGAAGCAACATAAGGATGGGTCGAATCGCAGTAAATCTCGATCTAAATTCAGGAAAAAGAAGGGCATAATACATAACGTGCTACAAGTGTGGAAAACAGGGTCACATAAAGCGGAATTGTCCTGAGAAAAAGAAAGGTAAAGATGATGACAGATCTGAAGGATCCAAGATTGCAAATATAGTAAAAGAAGATACAGATAGCAGTGACGGTGATATACTTTCAGCTTCATCCAGTTCAGATCATCTCGCGAATTCTTGAATTCTGGATTCAGCATGTTCCTATCACATAACACCAAATAAAGATTGTTTTGACACTTACATATTAGTTAATTCTGGTTCTGTTTTGATGGGTAATGATGCATCTTGCAGGGTCATTGGAATAGAAAATATCGGAATTACTATGTTTGATGGTGTGGTTAGAATATTGTGTGATGTTAGACGTGTTCCAGATTTGAGAAAGAATATGATTTCATTGGGTACCTTAGACTCTAACGGATTTTGTTACAAGTTTCAAGGTAGAGTAATGAAGGTTAGTAGAGGTACTATGACAGTGATGAAGGGGCAAAAAGTAGCAGAAAACATTTACAGGTTGATAGGAACTACTGTTGTAGGTGGAGTTGCTACTATAGAGTATGAGTCTGATAATACAGTCTTGTGGCATATGCATTTGGGTCATATAAGTGAATGTGATAAGCCGTTTGGATCCTGTGTTTTGTGCAACAACTGGTATCAGAGCTGCAAGGTTACATAAAATTTATAGTGAAACCTTAGCCCCAGAGTCCCAATCCCTATTAGCATCCCTGGTAAAATAAAACTCTACATAATTATCCCAAAGATAAACATATTCCGTCGCTTCGTTCCGCTCTGTTAGAA
The DNA here is from genome assembly GCA_025769935.1 of Phoenix roebelenii. NCBI lineage: Eukaryota > Viridiplantae > Streptophyta > Magnoliopsida > Arecales > Arecaceae > Phoenix > Phoenix roebelenii. The sequence goes on from JAOXJJ010000912.1 coordinate 32,934, forward strand.
TACTAGTGTACCACTCAAATAAGAATACCACTTAATATGAGCCATTTAGTCTAACAAAGTTGTTTCATGCTTGAATGTTTAATTTAATTTTGACTTAACTAGCATCAAACCCATACCTAAGTTCCTAGGATACATGTTCCTCCTTAGGTGTATCTAGTTAGCTTTCCTAAACTGATTTAGACCCAAGAATGGTCATGCATGTGCATGACCAAGCTCTTTTCATTTTTCAATCATATAGTTTGATTTTGATATGATTGTAATGTTCAACCCCCAATCCTAGGTTCCTTATGCTTTTTTACTAAAGGCATGTTTGGATAATTTGATGTAACCCATCAACATTCACAAGAACGCAAGCGAAGGCAGACCCATATGCATAGTATTCAAAGGATTTTTTTTTTCAGAGTGGGTCGGGCCAAAATCATAGGGGGGCAATGAACTCACCGGTCCACTAAAAGAAGTCCATATGACATGGAACAAGCCAGGCCTCATATTTCATAATACTAGACATAGCCTGTGTACATAATTTAGAAGATATGTGTTGTACAGATAATGTCCAATTGTTATAAGATTTTCAACCCAATTCTGCAGAAATATTCAAACAGGCCTTAAGATGTACCTAGTCTCTACTTGATGTTTCTACTAAAGTTTCTCTACTCTCTATTGGTCTCTGCTATATGACTCATAAATTGCTGAACCAAGGTCGGCTTACATTTATGCCGAACCTGATTTCGAAGCCCAATCTCTATCAACTCACTAATAGCTCAAGATAGCTTGTGCAAAATGTGTGTTTTCTGGTGAGTAGGTCATGGTTGGCCCTACATAATGTTTATCCAATTATCCCAATTTTCGTCCTGTTATATACTATTTTATCTTGCAATAGTATATATCATAATTTTTAGTGGTTTTAGCGTTGAACTGTTTTGCTTGTTTCCAGTATCTCGTAGTTCGATGAGATGGTTGGTGGCAAGTTTCACCATGTATCTCCGCACGAATAAAAATGAAGCAATGCCTTGTAAGTTTCCGATTTGATAAGTCTCCTTTATTGTTGAAGGAAATTATGCCTACTAGGGAAACTATAGCACAAACATGTTGCTTCATCCTCACTTTGGATTGCTTGGTGTTTTGTTTTGTATGGTACTTTAGGTTTGCTCTACTTTTCTTATTTCGATCACCTCAAAGTTCAATGAAAAGGTTACTGAAAGGTCAACCATCTTCCTGAAAAGCAATTACTTACTAGTTTCTTTCAAGCTATGAATTTTGACTAATCTCTTGCACTAATGGGAGAAGTTATACCTATTGGGAGACCATCACCCATACTAATGATGCATCATCCCTAATATGGATTATTTGTGTTTGCTTCTTAGTTTTCAGCTGTTTGTTCAATTATATTCATCATCCAATAGTGCAACAACATGTCTGATGGCATGTCTACCATCTTTTCAAAGGCAAAAATGGGCATTTTTATGCAAGTAGACATTTTTGATGATCTCTCTTATTAATAGAAGAAATCATCTTAATAGAGCTTTTGTTGCTTAACATAACATGTCATTCCTAATTCCTTGGATTATTTAGGTGCTAGGTGCAGTGTTTATCATCATTGCTTGTGCTGTATATTCTTATTAGCCCCAATGATGATTACAGAAACAATGGTCAATAAGTTAATTAATAACATTAATGCACTTAGAAAGTCCTAAATAACTTTAAACCAGGTGACCCAATCATCCAACTTCTTCTATAGCCGGGTCATGGTCCATGATTCGACCAATTGAAATAGGAAAACAACTCCAATCTCACTGCCCTTCTTCTCAATTCCATTGCCCAAATCCCTTCATCCGAAAACCCTCAGTCAGTCCTTACCTCTTACTCTGCCGGTTCTCTCTACTATGCACAAAAATGCCCATATAACAATCAAAATCACACAGCGAAAGAAACATTGCTTGATGTTATTTTGGCAAATCCTACATGCATGCATGGAGGAGAAGAGAGTATCCACTACGACTATGTTCCAATTATAGAGTACATAATGCAATTATTGACACCAAATACCCAATCCTCAAAATTAAGTTGCCTTATGTAATCCACGTAAACCTGTCTCTTCTAAGTCTCCAACACAAGCTAGAAAAATATTTTTGGAGCTCTTAAACTCTATTTTTGAGTACATCCCTTATTTCCCAGGCAAACCCCAATGAGAAGTTCCTTTAAGGAAAAAGAAATATACTCTACAAAGATATATAAATAAAAATAAAATAGGAATTGAGACAATATATAATGATCGTTACCATGGCCCAATCAATTCAATTCAATCATCAGTTCCCGATTAACTCCACTTATAACAGAAATCCTATTTCCAACCACTCTCTGTTATTGCGAAAAATGTAGGATTCTCCATTGCAAACTGCTTAACTTCATATTTAAGAACCCTTTCAAGAAATGCCACCTCTTGGCTATTGAACTCCTTGGATGACGCTTATAATATTGCATCTAGCAGCATACCCACATCAAGATCCACCAAAAAAAACTTAAATAAAACACAATCTACATATGGATATCCATTCCATTGCATCACAATCTAAAATTCAGGGCAGGAAAAAGGGATTTTATATCTTTTAGAGAATTCGGATGCCTGAGTTCCAATTGGGCACAAGCACCAACATCCCTTGGCAGTACACTTCCCATTTCTTAAGGATTTTAGAATGCATGGCATGCACAAGATGAAAAGGCTTTGCCAATCTCATGCAAAAGAATTAATGGTGGCTCAAAAGCTAATCTATAATTCCATCAAACAACAACCTTCAGTGTCTCTCCACTTGAGGTATACCAGGCTTGCAAGATAGTGAGTGTAAGCCCCTGCAATCACCAACACATGGAATAGCTGATGGCTATGGCCGACAACGTCGAACTTTCCGGGCATCCACCGCTCCGGTATCCTCGTAGCATAGACCAGAACCCCGAGGCCGTAAAATGTACCCATCAACAACTCGTACCCCGTCGAGAGGATCGCCTCAGGCCGGTGATGGAATGCAATCAATTTGTGCATTATGGGCACCAGTCCTGATACTCCCATGCAGAAGAATAGCCCGGCTCTCACAGACCGGAACTCTGCGGTCTGGAAGACAGGCACAAGAGAGACCGAGATGGTGGCCAGCCCAAAGGCCGTGATGAAGCTCATGTAAAGGTGGCAGTAGAAGGGTTCACACAGGAAGGAGTAGTAGACTAGAGGATAGAAGGAAGTGACAATGAGGGCTGTTATGCCCGTGTAGTCGAGCCGCAGCATAACGTAGGCCATTCGTTCGGAGTGGCACAAGATAAGGTGGCATATACTGCTGGTGAGAAGGCAGAACATGGCTCCACCCATGAAGGCAAAGAATGGCCAGCGAGAGACCTCCTCCTTCATGAGCAGCGGCGATGTTATGTTGGTCATGGGTTTCGTCACGCTTGTCTGCGTTACAATAAAAATGGACATGTTACTGGCCTCTGTAGAAATCCTGCTATCAAAGAAATCATCATGGAAAAAAATGGTTGTTCTTCTAGTTTGTGTAGCATCATCTAAGTTATTAGCCTTCATATATACTTCTTGTTATTCATATACTAGTTGAAGCTTATGCTCTTTGATTTGAGTATTCATCCATGCTCTGTTTTTCGCTCTGTCGAATTATTTCTCGGTTCCTGCTGTTTCTTGGCAGAGTTAGATAAAATAAGCATGATTAAACAACAGAAAATGGGGACCGGAGGATAAGAGATATGATTATGAATAATAAAATTGAATGATTAGTACTAGATGGAAATTATATTATTGGTTAAGTATGTCACTTTGCTCTGTTTTTGTCTCTATATATTTAATGTCCAGTTGATTAGTTAGAAGGGAAATGCAAATCCTCATGATTTTGTTCTAGTAAACAGTAATAGACCAAGCATCATTTACTGCGGATAATGAGTATGAGAGGAAGTACCAGAGCACATGGATTGGTGATGTTTCTGGCATGGGAGAATCTCTTTGGGAAGCAGTTGACCGGAAGCTCAGGAAGATGCCAACTTGATAAAGCTGGCGTAGAATTCTTCGATTCATCCACTGGAAGTGGAGAGGGCAGGCAAGCAATGACCCCAGGCTGCCCCATCGAAAGATTGGTTTCTGTCACTAGACTGGAGGAGTGTTGCATGGATGGGACGTTCATTTCTCTCGGTATCATCATGGCAGTGAGCGCAGTCAGAAAAAGAAAGACAAGAAATCCAATCAAATGCCTGATACATGAAAAGTTATAACATATGTGATCACCAGGTTGTAGATTTTATGAAGGAGATTGGTTAAAACATTTGTGTATACTAGCTGAAGATATGAAATAGCTTTAATGCCATGGATTTGTTGTTCTAATTGTCCTACTACTTCCGTTCTCATATACTACTACAATTATTGGAGAATAGAACTAAAGAACAACTAGAGACCATGGAACCTACGTCCAAACGTTCAGGGTCTCGTTGTGAATGGAGAAGATGCTGAGGATTGTGTCCTTCAGAGGCCATTCGCATCGATAGTAGCCCAAGATGAACTCGTTGTCCTTCAAATAATCCGGCAAGGAGTCGAAATCCACCAGCTCACGCTTAACTTCTTTGGCCACTCCCTTCCTAACTCCCCCTTCCTTCAACTGCATTCCATTACTTTCACCAGAGCCTTCAAGAGAGCAAGTTTTCTCGAATGCGACCGCAGAAACCACCATGGAATCCTCCAAGCTCATATTATCTGACACAAGAAAACACAGTGAAATCCATTTCAGATAATTAAAAGACAATCGGCCAGAAACTTGGAGAACCAGCTGGTGAAAGGATCAAATTAAGAACCAAACCTTTATCTTTAGAAATCTCTTACTTCCAGAAGGCCTAAAACTTATTCCACTGACCAACTATTGCTCGATGCGTCACGACAATTCTCCGAATGCCCAACAAATGCAAACAGACCAACCAGTGGTGGAAACTTTATTGCTGCTGAGGGAAGAGAGGAGGTGAAGAGGAAAAGTGATGGCAACTCCAAGTAGTTAGCGGTTGCTGATGGAGAAACTTACGTAGTAGGGTGAGTTTGGCTCTTCTCCGGGGGAATACCATGACTTATAGCCCTTGGAGGTTGTCTCCAAGAGGGAAGATGCCTTGGACGTTACCTGATCCTGCGTGGTTTTAAAATGTGAACTGGTCCTTGGGGTTGGCGGAGGCCAGAAGTAGTCTACAGTCCACGAGCTGTATTCTCATTGCTCTGAAAGTCCAAGGGTTTGGACTGGAAGCATCTCGGAGACCTCGGAATTTTTGAGGCCTCCTTATGGATTTTTCACTGAATTTGCTTCCATGGATGCCAATGGGAATGGAAGGAAATTTCTGGAACAAGGTAAATCCTAGGCTGTAATTTTCAAGATGAGACATCAGTGCCACGTCATTGTACATTGAGCTTACATGATTAATTAACGGTACTAGTGAAATTTATTACGGAAAGTACGCTTTGGATGCATGAAATAAGATATAATCATCAGGGGAGATAGTGTCTTAATTACATATAGAAGTGTCCTGCCAAAAAAATAAAATAAAACGAAAAAAAGGCAGTTTGAAAGTGTTAACAAAAAAATCAAGTAGAAAGTATTACCATTGAGATGGTAGCACGGTTAAAATGGGGCTAAAATTTTATCGGAGTGACCCAGATTCAAAATACGCAGGCATCGATTAAATGCGGAGACCGGTTACCCCCCGCCTGGTTTGCCCGGTGAAGTCGTCATCTGATCCGCCGATACTTAGGTGGTGCTGGTATAACGTACTCACACGTGAAAGAGGCTGCCACACTGGTGGAAATGATATGAGTAAAAAATATTCTACCCGTATCGAACACTCTCTAGCAAAAAGGATGACAATTAATCCAAGTAGGTCAGGCCGAGTAACCCATTTATTAAAAAAGTCAACAATTCAAACATGGATCTAACCTGTTCATTGAACCCAAACCAACTTACATAACCCATTTATCAACAAATCGAATCAGGTTAAATAGGTTAAGTAGATTTTTCAAGGATTAAACAGTTTAAGCAAGTTGGGTTAAATAGGATAAAAATGAATTATCATATCTTAAATGGATTAAATGGGTCTAGTCATAACCTGGCTCAATTATTAAACAAGTTAAAAAGAATTAAACGGGTCAAATATCGAAATCTGAACTTAATTTATTTAATAAATAGGTCTAGACGGACCGATCCATTTATGACCCAAACATATTTTTATCAAATATAAACATGCAATGCAAGAACCAGCAATTCGACTCATCATTTAAAAAATGCACTAGCATTGTCCTATCCTAGCTTGTGTAACTTGCGAGATGGTGGATGTCCCAAGCTAGCAAGTTCATTTTAATCTCTGCGAACAATATGGTTTCTATGTATGACATCTTGGGGGTTGAGGCTTATAATCTCCATCATCCTAATAGGAGCACTGACTTGTCCACATGAAGGAACTCGACCATGATCATACCATCCACTAGAAACAACTCATTCTCAATAGAAGGGAGGTCCCCAAGTGAATCCTTCGGCGTAGTTGATGGGTTTAACCATCCAAGAGATTTGACTTGACTCAGAGCTGGATTATACTAAGACTTTTCCACCCATTAGAGCACATAGCAAATATCCAATTAATCATCAAAATTATTGGATTATCCTTAAGAGGAATAATAAGAAGGGAGAGCTAAATAGTTTAACAGATCTACTTACAGACCATTATTTTTTATAAAAATAATTATTATTTTTTTATAAATAAGTTTTATAAACTCTATTTTGTTTAATAAAAGTTAGGTGGCTTTGCCTCTTCCTTCGTCGATAAAAGATATCCTTAAAGAGATTAAAAACGTATCGTAATCGAACACGGTTAACTTTCAACACCATTAGAATGGTCCACATGAACCACCAACATGAGACCATTCGACGCCCATGGCTGGCTCCTTGGAATCACAAGTTTGGTTGTTGCCGTTTTATTAAGGCCTTGACATGGACGGCAGAAGAACGTATGTGGGGGTTGGGAAGGGAGTCGGTAGGTAGGCAGGTCGCGGTGTATTGGTCTCATAAAGTGGGTCGAGCCTTTGGGTTGGAAGGCTCAATTTCAGCACAGTGGACTTCAGAGTGGTCCCATAATTTCATGTGTTTCACGCTACGACCATTAAGAACAATTTGTTGAGACCAAAATAATTAATTTTGTGCAGAATAATTCTACTAAACTAGGAATTTAAATGCAATTTTTATGCTTCATATGGAGATGCTACATCTACACATGGTTGTGTTAAGGCAACGTCCGATGAAACGATGGAACATGCTCGGAAGATCTTCGAATGAATCATAAAAACAATTTTTCTTATAACAAAAAATGCGACTAATATAGTGATAATCATTCATATAATAATGAGGGAATATATTATAGGATTCGTCCATTATAAGGAAATAAAATGATTCAAGATGATTGAGAAAATACCAAGATAGAATAATTTTGAGCAAAAAGATAAATTTTAGAGTAGGTCAATTTAGCATACACTCTGAAGAGAGAGAAAATAAAAGAGTATATTGGAGAGGCTTTTTTTTTTTGGTATAAAATATTGGAGAGGCTTTGAAGTCTTATCCACGTCGATGTTGATATCAAACATATGTGAACGCCTGTTTTGTATTAAGAGTCAAACATCCATGACTTTGTGTTGCCTTAATAACTCCTTTTATATAGTTAATTCTAACAATAATTATCTAATGGCTTCTTTTATGAGTATCCAGTGGCAAGTGGCCAACCATGAGCCTTCCAAGTATCAAGTGATTAATTAAGTTATTTATGATATTAGTTTCATCATTTAATATAGTTGGTTGATGTCCATGTTTATTTTATGTGTGAACAATATCTAAATCAAACACTATTCACATACATATCTACTTAATCATGCTATCCATAATTTTGCTCTCTAACTGTAGTTGCCATACTGCAAACTAAATATTGAATGCTAATATGGCCTAAATTTGATTTATCTATCATGGGCAGACACATAGCCTAGCAGAAGGCCAATTTTAATGAGACTCATTTTCAAGTTGATCTAGATAAGAAAAACTAAGAAGTAGTCTCTCCCTCAAACTCGAACCTTGAAAAGTCCAACTCCGATGGGACTACTACAATAGAAAAAGATCTATTATAGCGGTCAAAATTGTAGCAAATACCGAATTCATTTCGATATTTGGTATCCGATCAGATTGGCAATTTTAATTAAACATCTACATAGAAAATCCAACTTAAGACCTCTTGGATTGTTGCCTACTATTTAGCCACTATGATAATTTTAACTTCTAGCATTAAATTAAGGTTTATTCTACTTATTCAAAACTCGTTCATAGTATAAAATATACTTATTTTACATATATTATGGTATTTCAATTTTAATAATTAATTATTTTCAAAAAAAATCAATCCTCTTATTTTCTCCATATTATATAATATACTTATTTCAAATATATTATGGTATTTTAATTTTAATAATTATTTATTTTTCACAAAAATTCAATCCTCTTCTTTTTGAAAGAAAATAAAAAAAAATACTTCATTTTATTCTTCATAATATTTTAAAAACATTTCACTGAAAATATTTAAAAATTCAATAATTTCAACATATTTATATAATCATATATTTTTTTCTAAAGTCCTTTTAAAGTAGATAATTCACGAATCTTCTTACTAATACTATAATTAAAAAGTAATGGTATCTAATAAATAATACTTTTAATACTTTATATTATATATTTTATATAAGCATTTTTTTATATTTTTCATATATTTTTACTACAAATCAGATTGGATTAGTGATCCAAATTCTTGGTTAAATCAATTTTCATACAAATTTTCAATAATTACATCATAGACCATTACTTGATTATGGTGCGTTGCGTACAATATTGATCGCGAATTTTATATCAAGAACTATTTTCATTTTATTGTTAAACTATCTTAACTTATATAACTTGTTCATTAAATGTATCATATGAAATCAAGTTGGAAATAACATATTTAATCCATAAAAAATTTATATAAAAATTTAATATATAATCAATTTTCATTAAATTTATTGTTCCTCTAATAACCAATAAGCATTAAATATTAGTTTTTAAGAAAGCAGGTAAATGATATATACACCTCCCTATACTAATAAATTATTTATAATGCACCTTTAATTAATGAACAGCCACTAACATATATAAAACTATTATGAAATATATTGAAAATTTTGGGTCAAACTCAACATACATTTCTCCAACTATTTACCTGATTTGACTGATTATTCAATCTGTTCAGTAAATAGATCTTGTCAAATAAAATTGAAACTAGCATATTTAGCCCTTAAAATTTGTCAAGTACCAATAGAATATGAAGTAGTCAATATATAGTTGAAAAATCTTTTTTTAAATATATGCAATATCTTTTTTAGAAAATATTGTTAAGTACCAATAGAATATTGTTAAGTACCAATAGAGTGTTGCTTTTAATTTTTTTTAAATATATATAATATCTTTTTTAGAAAATTCAAATACATATTTAGTGATAAAATATTTTTATCATAAAATTCTAAATTAGTTTGCAAACGATACTAAATTATCATAAAAGAAACCATAAATAATTAACAATAAAAACTACTAGTTAAACAATGATTTTTAGATGGAAAATTTATTTCATCCATAAATAGTCAGTATTCTACAATAAAGCTATATATTGCCAACTAAATTCTATTTAACTAGAAAATATTATTTTTGCAAGGTATCATCGTAACATAAGAAAATTTAGCAATATCTATAAATAACCATGACAATATTATATATCTTTTACAACAATTTTTAAATTGTTACTATAGAATATAATTTTTTGCAGCGGTTATAAGATACCGTCGCTATATGACAATTTTTAGTAACACCCTTAATAAATTGCTGCAATATTATGTATCTTTTACGATATTTTCTAAACTCATTACTAGAGAAAATTTATAATAATGTGTTTTTTAAGTGTCACTAAAATTACCCTTTGTCTATAAAAAGTGCTCAAGACACAAGGTATGGAGAGGACAAGTTATTCTACCCAATACCCTATCTAACTTAGGCATCGAAGAATCGCTGGCTAGTGCCAATCTGGCGAGCTATTTTCTTTTTTTTTTTGTGCAAATCAACGTCTCTACATAGCAGATATGTGCTTTGTCTTCCATCGTAATAGATCGATCAACGCCCTCCTCATCTCCAGATCATCAATTAGGTTGTGGGCATCCATAGAATGGCATCATCTTCAAAAAAAAATAGGAAAAAAATCCCATCTTCTTGCTTTGATGTATCTTAGCATCTTTGCCAATGATCTCCTCATCAACCGACCAATTGCTAGGTGACATGTGGCATACAAAATCAATGGCCAATCGAACCTTCGAACAAAAAGCATGGGTGGTTTTAGCTCAGTGCGATCTTGGCACACCAGATAAAGAAGGATGTAACCACCTAGAGCAGTAGATAAAGAAGAAGTATAACAGCTCGTCCGAAGATCATACAATTAGGTTGCGACGAACTTTCATCCTCCTCTTTATATGAATCAGGCTAGAGGACCCCAAGTAAGGAGAGATTTTCACCTTGCTCTTAGCTCATTATTCTTATTCTCAGCTCTCCTCTATTCTACCAAAACTCTGCTTGACTAAACTGTCGGTTGGTCCTTCATCGAGCATATTCCAGCAACTCATGATTGCTTCTTTTTCTCGCAAGTCGAATCTCATTTTGCGCAGCCCAGCTCTAGCCAAACCGATCAATCTTCACTAGATCGTCAACTCTGTTAGATGAGGTTTTGGGCAGCAACAAAAGCAAATAGTTATCTTCAGTATCATGCTTCATGAGGTATTTCAATAATTTGTAGAAAAATAAAAATATTAAAAAGATGATGATGTCAAGCAAGCTCTAAGTAGCTTTAAGAATTTATGACTGAATTGCTACTCCTGTCATCCATAGATAGATAGATAGATAGATACACATACATACACATATACATTTTTATTGACATTTACATTTTTCATATTAGGTACTTTTCTTGATCATTGTTTCTCATTCCATGCTCCTTTGATGTTTCCCACATTAGTCTCCCCCCTGTGGTGATTGATGGCAATGATACAGAAGGCTGCAACTGGGCAAATATATTGGGTTGAATGCCTGGCTAGAATGTGGCAGTGTTTGGCTAAGCACAGCACAAAATGGTTTTAGGAATGTGCTTTAGTGGATTATGGACCACAATCTAGTTACAACTATGTACTTTGGTTGCTGCAGACAATGGCAGATGACAAAAAATAGGATTATGGCACCTACAGAATAGGAATAGGAAAGGAAGAAGGCAACTTTGTAGCAAATGTCTCTCTTTGAGGGCCTCTCCACTTCAAGGCGACCACATCTAGAAGTGAGCTGAATCGCTTCTTGGTAGGAGATATCCAATGCTCTGTACGCTTGCGCCCTGTGACCTTTCACATAAGCCATGATTAGAGGTTATTTTTGCATGATGCGGTTCGACCTGCACTACAAGTCCAACTAAAGGGCAAGGTAACCCATATGTTTGGAGCGTCGTGGAAGGCAAGTTAGCCCACCGCAAGTCTAGCTGCAAGACCCCTGTAACTAAAGTTTGATCTACGATTAGTTGATTTGCAATGAATGTAGGTCGACTTGCATGACGAGGGCTTTCATAATCTTGAGGTTACTGGTTCAAATCCCATTTTTGCAAAACTTTTAATAATATGATGATAATATAATAATATAACAATATTATTGCATTATGTAATGTAATTATATGATATGATATACAAATATTATAATAATATGTAATGGTGTAATGACATTATTATGTGACAAATAGTATATTAATAATATATATCATAATATACTACAATAATTTGAGTTTTCTCGAGTTGTTGCTTGATGGTTCTCACTTTGTGATCAAATAAGTCTACTTGTGCTCAAGCTCCCGTAATTTCTCAACTTTAGTCATGTTGAAGGTTGCTTTCCCTTTCTTCCCGGCATCCTTTTTTTGTTCAACCTTTGGGTATAGTTATGGATGAAGTTTCTAATACTTCGTTTTTAGATGACCACTTATTTCATAAGATAATGGTAACTTTTCTACTTAATATTGGCTTTCTTCTTATCCTCCTCCACATCAAAATTGTCACCACTTATATTCGAGTCCTTTAACTTTTCTCCTTTCTTGCCTCCCTCTGTTTGCTTTTTTTCCACAATTGTCATGGCCTTCATGATGGCTTCACTGAAACTATTAACTTGAAAAGTTTCAGTTCCTTTTAGATATTCTCATGGAGACTTTTGATATAGTTTATGAAAACTGCATGTTTGGTGATGAGGATCTCTGGAGAAATAGCTTGCTTTATACTTGGTGGTATAGTCGTGATAGACTGATCAACTTCTGCTAGAGATATTGCCACTTGATCCACTGAATTTCCTCATGATCAATTTGATGTGTTAACTCAATGGATTGATTTTGATAAGTATAAAATATTTGAGTATGATACTAATGATCTTGTGAAGTAGTCAATTTATTTTACAGGAAGCTCGGTGAGTTTGAAATGTTAGAGAAGCATGAAGAAGCCTAAAAGAACAAATCAAGTTGGAGAAGTATCTGAAGTATTTCGGAAGCTTTTGTAGTGAAGAATTCGACCCTAGAACCCCGAGAGTCGACACCACAAAACCACAGGTCAAAAATAGAAAATAGTCACGAGTTGACTCCTAAAAAATTTGAGTCGACGCATTTGCACCTGACAACAGTAACGGCTAGTTTTTCTACATAAATAGAACGACCATATTCACTCCCAATGGCTATTTTCTCCTCTCTAACGGCTAAAAACGGCTCTCTAACAACTTTTCAAGCTATAAATATTTTCAAATTGAATTGAAGAAGTAGATGGATTAAGAAAATTGAATGGATAAGGTAGAGAAAAAGGAATACAAGTAAACACTACTTTTTGGGCTTCAACTTGAGGATCAATCTAAGAAGTGACCATTCAAAGCCTCCTCCCACTTCAGATTGACCTTCTAAACATCCACAGAGAGAGAGAGCGCTTTAACTATCAATCATTGAATTTCATCACAAGATAAAGAGCGAGCAAGAAAGGAAAAAGGGAATGAACTGAATTTTACTCACCAAGATTCCAACTTTCAGAGTAATCAGGCTTGAGCTTCAACAATATATATCCAACCTTTGTAAACATTATTGTGTATGTATTTTTCTATCCTTGTTTAATGCACAAAATTAGAAAATCTCGTGTGGAAGTTTTGGTGTGGCTAACACCGTGAAAATTTGCTGGTTTGTAACGTTTGGCTATACCGATGAAACAACTAGGTTGCGCTCAATTGCCCTGAAAAATCAACTAGGTTAATTGTGATCCCAAGTAAAACAATCAGTGCAGATTTTGATTGATTTTCTAAGAAAATCAACTGGGTTGATTATGATTCCGTTCAAAACAATCAGATTATAATCTGAAAAAGATAATAGTGAAATTTTCAAGAAGAAAGTATTAGAGAGTGGACGTAGGGGTAGGGTTGGTATTGAACTGCAATAGATTTTGTGTATTTGCATTGCTTGATTTATTTTCTTTTATCTTCAGCTTATTTACTTATTAGTTTGCTAATAAAGTTTATATTCTTCTATCAAGCACTTTTCTGCTGCATTATTAGATAAAGTTTTTAACAATTCCGATTCCCCCCTCCCCCCTTTCTTGGACTGCATAGCTGGGCAATAGGATGGAGTTACTTCTTGATCGAACTCTTGAATTTTACATATCAAATTAGAAATATTATTGACCCTCATATGAGAACTCACCAAGTAAAAGCATGGCTAAAAAACTTTAGACAAACAAGGTAACTTTCTAGATATTTCATAAATAGTAAAATAAGTTTCTAATGATCTTTCTAGATACGCATCACACACAGGTATCTTGATTTGTGCTTCAACTTTGAAATGCCAAAGCGATAGATTTTGAGTTCATGGGGTTGGTCTGGTTCTTCTTTGGTTGTCATCTCTAGATGTTATAGAGATAGTTTGCAATAAGAGATGCAAGTGTAGGAACCAAATGTATCATCGAAATACAAGCTTTATGCAATCTTCTCCTTCAATTTGACTGAGAAGAATCTTCACATTCTCATCTTTCATGGTAAAAGATTGAAAGTTTTATTCCTACCTACTTGTATTGCTTAGGTCTAGACCATGAACTAGGGCTCCATAAAGTTAGGACTTGTTTCTAATACCAACTTGATCCAAATGGAGTGAAAGAAAAACTTCTTTCAACTCACTTAACTTGAATATCTCATAAATAAATAATAAAAAATATTAAAAATTGAAATTGGGGTTCCAATAAATAAAATTGCTTACAGATCCTCTATTTATAATATGAAGGTTTGAGTCCTCATTTCTAAATTGAATTGCTCTTTTAGTTAAAAGAAGAATTGAGAGGAAAACAAGGTAAAATTCTTTTTAATTTCTCTCACATAACGTGTGCAAAACTATAGTATGATGAATCTATTTTTTGATATTATTAAAGCCTATTCTTTCAGAATAAGGATTAAATTTCTCTTCTAGTTGGAATCATCATAGAACTAGATCTCAACTCTTTCATCAACTTTATCTTCTCTCACTTTGTATAATTACCCTTAGATTACAAAATTATGACTTTTGGAAGTTTTGATTCACAAGCAAGACATGGATATAGTGAATCTAGCTCTCAAACCCGATCCAAACCCATCCAAAGTAGCCATAGTGGTCATAGTGGGTCAAATGATTCTCGTAAATCAGAAGATCAGGGAGATGTAACAGCAAACATGGTAGAAGCTGGTGGCATTGCAAGGATTGCATCGATGTTGCTATTTCCCTTTCCTTCAATATTGATATCCACTCAACGACATTGCTCCATATATTGATTGAAAGATAGTCTGGAGAGGCCTCAGATGCTCCAAGATTTTGTGATTATGAACTCCCCAAACGTTCTGCAAACAACTAGCTGCTAAGATGTATTGCTAGCTAGCCATCCATCAAGGAGAAGGATGTATGGAAGTCATGAAGGTTTGGTATGAAGAGGAAGAAAAGATTTAAGGATTTAGTATAAGATGAAATCATGCTAATAGAAATTGAGACGAAGAAGGAAATGAAGGCCAGGGAATTCAGATAGTGGGCAAAATTTTAGATGGCATCCACTTCTTTTAGGCTCTGATTGGGGATTTTAGACCACAAGGAAACGTGGGCTAGAAATCTTCAATAAGAGAGCCACATTTTAGATGAAGTCTGATTCTCAAAAGAGAAGATCAGAATTTTATATCTCAAGGTCTTTAGCCTTCTTGAACGGTTGACTTGCAATTGACCCATGGTCAAATTGTCAACCCACAAGCTACCCATTGAAACTATTTCAACCTAGTATTAGATAAGGTTAACTCTACCATTAGTAATGCTAATAATAATGATAACATGAATGATAGCGATAAAAACACTAGCGATAATGATAAGAATACCGGTAATAATGATTGAGAACACGGCCGGCAGCAGCAACAACAATAATATTAGATACTAAAAAGTAACCCTACTTACACTGCTAGTGTAAATTATTTCAAGCAGGAATGTAATTTTGGTACATGCCAATATAAAGATTAAGTTATTACAAGCAAAAGCATAGATTGATGAATTTAAAGTACAATATATTATTGCAATAGAGGCGCTTATAGGCTGCACCAAAAAGCATGAAATCCCACCCCTGTGCAATTGGGCTTACTGTTTGGGCTTGGTCCAATGACTGATCTTATATTAGTAAGTGAAATGGGTCATGCCATCATTCGACTGTCCAACCTTTGTTTTTTTTTTCATTAAAACGCAGGCCCTGGGGATAATTCTAGTAAAAGATCAAGCTGCATGTATGAGTGATGGAAATCAAGTAAAACTAACCTTGGTGAGATAAACCAAACCTTAAATATAACCATGGAACATTATTACCAACTCATTATATATTGAAACAAAGTGCATAGATAAGTCACATCCATGCATCCAATATAGATCAAGTCTCAGTTGTGCCTTGCACCACCAATAAGGGTGGCAAGGTGTTTTCACATGGCATACAAATTTTAGTCGGTAAATGTGATATTGTTGAACTTGTATTTAGGTTGGTTGAATTAGTGAATGATGTAGGTTTAGTACCTCAATTAGGAGAACTTCCTAAATTTTGATTAAAGTATGAAAGAATCGTCTTAGATTGAAAAATGAATAAGTTCAAGAAACTACAAAAAGATTGCAATTTTAGAGTAGGTCGAACTCCCACACCAAACTCTAGGAATGGATTGAACTTCTACCTAGGAGTGGTTCAATGCATTTGAGAGCCTAAGGCGAACTCACTAAGAGGGGCATTTTTCCTTTCCGTTTTATTTTTGAGATCTTTCCTGTAGTGAGCCGGCCTAAAGCGAACTGGCTAAGGGAGGCATTTTTCCTTTCTATTTTGTCTTTGAGGCTTGTCCTGCGGTGAGCTTTCTTTGAGCCAAGGCCTTAGGCGACTGCCTCAGTCGCCTAAGTGTTGGCCGGCCTTGCTTCCACCCTCGAAGAAAACTCCTCCTAATCCTCAATATTGGAAGCAGGATAGAACTGAAATATTCTTAACATAGAATACATACATTCTATCCAAAAAAAAAAAAAAAAACTCTCAACATTGATAAGAAGTAAAGTTGTCGAATTGTTAAAAGGTCTTGCCCTATTATCCGTTTATGGCTTTTTAACCTCATAAAACTATCACTGTGTTCAATAATTATGTAATCAACAAATCGACAAAACTATAGTCAAACAATTATGCTTTAAGCCTACGGCATCATCCATGTGCTTGTTGTTTACTGAGAAAGAATCACAAGATTGTGTACATATTTCCTTCACTAGTTTTATCGTATGCAAATGATTCGCATGCTTTTCTTCACACTCATGCACCTGTACTCATGGCACATTCCATTCTTAAGATTTTGGAGCAAACACAGATGCTTCATGGATGAGGAAATTAAGTTCATATCTTTATCTTTTTTCAAAAAAGAAAAGGGAAAGTTGGATATAGATCTAGCTTGATCTAGGTGGAACCAAATTGGATCAATATATTGGAGGATAAGCTTATGGAAGGGAAAAAAAAATGAAATGCCAACCCTAGTACATGATAGGTGAATAGTACTAGCATATGATGGTACAGATGCATAGGTGAAACTTGCCTATATGCTTTGTCGACCACATGCTCTCTTCCAGCTTGCATTTGTGGGTCAATATTTGTTTAATTTACTCTCGTGACTGTATTTCTCTAGTTCACCTTATCATCCATGAAATACCCATTAATTGCTAGCAGAACACAAGCCTCTAAGTATAGGGTCCGCATGTCTTTTATTTTATTTTTTTTTTCTATCACCATGTCAGCATATTTTGTCTCCATGAGCAGTCTTCTTAAATATAAATATCCCCCTATTTTTAATTTAAATATTTTTTTATGATAAAAATAAAAGAAAAAAGTGAGTAAAATATTAAATAAAAGATATATATACTAACCTAGGGCGTCCCCTAGGGCGTCAGACCGCATGGGAAAGAACAAAGAGGA
>JAOXJJ010000912.1:60507-88181 GCA_025769935.1 Phoenix roebelenii
CCTCTGACTTAAGCATCGGAGGACCGGCGCCGGCAAGCCCGGCCACCGGCTTCAGTGCAGGTCCCCCGGAGGACGCCGCCCGCCGACGGATCGCCGCCCATCGACCTACTCCGGAGCTCCTCCTCCTCGGCTGAGTGATCGCCCCCGGGTCCAGTTTCCAGTTACAGGATCCATATGAATATATATTTAGTCTCACATCAGCTACGCACTAAATAGATCTTAAAGAATCGAAATAATCTCTTCTGGTTGGATGGAGCCATTTGTTTGGAGGGGACAACAGAAATAATATGATGAATGCTAATATATTTTTTGGTGCAAATGGGTTCACCCTTAACTGGTATCTACTGAGGGATAAGAAAAATGAGATCCTAATCAAGGACCATACAATTCTCAGGATTCTCGTCCACAATGTTGGGATTTTCATGGACCCAATCCGCTGACACTGGTTACCACCTCAACCAATGCACCATAGAAAGGCCAAAGCTCCTGGTTTCCAAATTCCAACACCAGAGCCACAAAGGTTCGGATAGCCATGCTTTCCACCAATATACAATTACTCTACGTGTTGAAATGCTAATCCCTTGCGACCTTTGCTCCCAGTGAAAAGCAAAAGGGTTAGCTTTACGTCCCTTTCGACGTATAGTCCTTCAGAAACCTACTCCTCAAAGAGTCCAAGACAGAAGAGGAGGAGAAAGAAAAGGTCAAGGGACCGCCCCTTTTCGTCAGAAACCCAATCGTTCGGCTCCAAGAGCGTCGTAACCTAAGGGCTTCAGCAGAGCAGGAGAACTGACAAGAGAGGGCCAGGCTCCAGGCTGGAAGCAGTGATGTGGGCACTGTAGGGAGGGTCATGTGAGGCCTGGCCAGAACAGTGCCAAGGGCCCCATTCCAGAGCTAAGAGAGAAGTGAAGTCCTTTAGACAATGAGGGAAGGGGTCCCCAGAAAGAAGCAAGGGCAAGAGACAGAGACATTATTAACAAAGTTTTGTAATTGTACTCTCTTGCTCCTCCTTTCCCTCTCCTACGTACCTCTCTACTGGTCCTGGTTGCCGGGTGGTAGAAAAGTCTTCCTTGCTGTCCCATGCATTCACCTAACTGTTTTAGTTGGAAGCTTGGAATCATGTACGATCTCGCTTCTTATAATATATACGGTATTGGATATCGTTACAACATATTGCATCCACAATCTTAGTATATCAACTCAGATCAATCTTTAAAAATTATGTGATCTGATTATCATATTCAAAATTAGTATTTGTATCAAATTATAGAATTTTGCTATTATATTATAATATATCTTATCTCTAGTATCTTTCACATAATTATAGGATTTTATTGTTATATTCTACTATATTAGGGGCTCAATTTGTATATAAAGCACATCAGTGCTATGAATAATACAAGCAATTCAAATCATGCGTCTAATATATATTCTTTACCAACCATGATACTCTGCAGCGCGACCTGCGCACCGTAAAAACAAGGCAGTCCACAAGGATGTCCATCTCGTGATGGTGGTGCCATGCATGCACCGCAGAGGATCCGTGCTCTATAGCTCCGACATCACCACACCACCCTCTTGCCTCGGGATCTTGGCCTATGGGCCTTCCCTGTCGTCCCCCATCTAAGTCAGCCGGGCCCGATCTTGGGCCTTGGCCTAATGACATGTCTCGTGGGCCTATATGGTCCTTACTTGTCCTAGGGCAACCGGCCTGCTAAGTTGATGCATCATGCCATACATTGTACCTTGCTGCATAGGCATAGCCGACATTGTATTCCTACTGAAGGGCCAGGTACGACACACGACAAGTTCTAAGATATGCTTTATCATGCACGAATCTAATAGCACATCCATGGTGAAGAGAAAATTGCCCTGGCTTGATTAGTGGCAGAGATCCAAGTGCCTAAATGAGTATATGACCCCAGTTCATGAGGTGCTCTTTTAGAAGATACTTGTACCAATGCAACTCAATGCCAGAGATATACCCACAGGCCACAGTTGCTAGGAAAGGGCGGTCTCGATCGGTCCTGCCGATGTGCCGATTCGCCACATGAACATGTTCTGCGTCCCTTGCGGTCCACCTGATCTGTTACATCCTGTTGTGGCTCGCAGGAGGAACTCCTGCTGCCTCCACAATTGCATGGAATGGGAGCATAGGGAGCAGCAGCAGTTGGCACTGCTGTTTGCAGCTGATTCCAACTGTGATGAATGGAATGATTTGGGGAACATAGCCTACTATTACTAATCACTGAGTCTATAAGTGAAGCTTTACCACACCCATTGAAGAATGGGCAAGGGGTACGCTTGGAGGCCCCCCAGGGCATCACCATCTCGTGAACCCCATTCAATGATCCTTTCTGAGATCTGGTCCACGGCCTTTCCACCCAATTATTAGATTTGGTCATGTGGTTCCTATCTATTTACTCCCATTTTATAACAGAGTACGTTTGTAGAGATTAAGATTAAGCTACTCTTTTGTTATGCTCTTTTTACTTGTAATATATATATATATATATATATATATATATAAAGGTCGGGGATACTAAAGACTTGTTTGGTTCGCCCGGAGATTTTTTTCTTGAAAAGCTGATTTTTGGGAATGTAATGCCTGAAAAAATGATTTTGGTGTGTTTGGTTGACTACGAGATAGGAATACATTCTAGCATGGCTTATATTTAGTAAAGCATTTTTTTTCTTGAGAAAGTTGTATAAAATATCTATTATACCCTTAACAAAAGGAAAGACATAATCTATGGACTTTGATGGTTTAAAGGGTAGTTTTAGAAAAAAAAATGATCGCAATTTCTAACCGGTGGAAAAGTAGCTTTACCTTGAAATATGAAAATTTTATTTCTATAAAAATATTACTTTTTCATCTCTTCTTTAAAAACTCTAACCAAACCAAATGATCCTCAGATCTCAAAACATGCATCGCACAAGTGTCGGATTTAAAAGAGAGAATTGTAAATTATGTCAGAGTTGGAGAATGGGCAAACGCAATTCTATATGTAACGAGACTCTAATTAACAAAAAAATGTGGGCTTTTACTTGTACCACACTTAAAAGATCCATGTTGTGGGGTTCTGATGGAAGCTGTGATCTTATGAGCTGGCTCATTGACTTTTAGGCGGAATTCCAGACAAGGGTAGGTGCCAGCTTCTTGGGACTTTGAACCGATAAAAAAATACAAAAAGTTTGTCGACCTTTGCAGAGGGAATCCCGCTTCACTCTGCAGTGTAAGAATCTGATAGGGAATTGAGTTCATATGATAAAAAAAAGTCATTTGATGCAAGGCATACAATTGCAATTAGAAAAATACAGTTTTAAATGCAACTATTCCATCCTTTAACTGTGTTATATTTGTTCGTTGTTCTATTATGCCTCATTTCTTTTTTCTTTTTCTAAGAATAAAAGTAGGAATACAACCCTTAAAATAAGTGGAGCCAAAAATTTGGGACCACCTCTCAATGTTCAAATCATGAACCTCCTCTCAATGTTCTCTCACACTTTTATTTTGTCACTGCTTGACACCCTTGATCCTCTTCCATTTCAAATTTTCCAGCAAATTTGGAGGCACATATCTGGTATTCAGATGAATAGAAAATCTATTAATCTATGTTTAGATGAGGCATTTTTGGATGCCTTCATCTGGACCTTGACATTTACATTGACAGAACCATGCTTTAGCAGGCAACAAGTTGCATGAAAGAATATCTACATTCTCGAAGGCATAGTCGGAGCAGAAAATGTGCGCACCTAGTGATTGATCATCGAAACAATCAATCAATCAACAGAACCTGTAGCTTTCGCCAATCCATCATTATCATTATATTGGGCTGTGCAAAATCAAGTTTAGCAACTAATGCCCTATAATGACTTAAAATGCCAATAATGCTACATACCAACCATTCTGTTATCTTTCGCTTGCATTCATCTATCTTGGATTCCAAGACTGAACAAGCAATGATACATGAATATAGAGAACCTTCAACAACTCCAACTTCTGCTTCACGAAACATCCTTAATTACAGATACTGAAATCAATAACCATAAATATCTGCAGGCAGCATATGTATTACATTTTTGATTCATATAGAAAGAATAATGTATCGATAGGATTCTTGGTAGCAACTCATTGCAAATTGACAATACAATAAGTATCCATTAACTCCACCAATTTATCTGCAATTGCTGATCAAGGTTTATGTATGACCAGAACTTGTTGTCACTGCTGCTATCTGCAGTTTTACAAACCAAAATTATTAGAAAAATAGTATACCAACAAAAAGGCCTTCTAGCTATTCTGGAGATCACTTCATCTGCGTAGTGCCTAATCAGAGATGGGTTGTATACTATTCAGTCAAGATTTTCTATTCAATGTTGATCTGGATGGCAGATGCTCTTTCTTTACACTTGCAGCATATCACCTGCCATAGAAAGTGGAACAGTGGCGAGACTTCCTCCTAGATGTGGCTCTTGGAATTAAAGATGTTAGTTTCAGAACATTCAATACAAAATCTTTCAACACATAAATATCAGTGTCAGCAAGGACTCAGTGATCATCATGGTAAACGATAAAAAAAGAGGAGCTGGAGCTGGAATCTACAAATGCATGTGTATTAACTGACATTTTTTTGCTCATTCATGTAGCACCTGGTGTTCATAGTGCTCCGACAGAATTAGTCCACAAAAAGACAATAGATGATAAGGTCACCAATCATAGTAAATTAAATGAAAGTGAAAGTTCATCTGATGGCCTCCAGGCTAAGCAGAGTAGGTCTGGACTTTGTCAAACAGATTTTGTCCAATCTTGATTCAAACATAAGACCTGATCCCCAACCACCTGTATTTTATTTTGGATTTCTTACAATTGAAGAGTAGGTTCTCACATAGGGCGTGATATATGGATTGAGGGTGATTCTACTTCATGATCTCCATATAGATCCATCCTCTCCTTCATGATCTGCTGCACTTAAGCTTCAACCTTTAATTGCTTTCGAGACTCCCACATTTATGGTGAAGCCAATCAGCTGCAGAATAGTTGCTGTAAGTGACGATGCTCTGATTCTCTGGGCTGGTGATGATATTCCTGTGCAGCTACCCTTGCTCCTTAATGGTGATGCTCGGTCTTTATTGTTTGTCATGCTAGTTTCTTGAGATTCCATACCTCCTAGTGTACCAAAGCCAAAGGCACTGTTTCTTCAAGCAGAAAAACAAAAAAAAAAAATTGAAATACGGTGCACCATATTGATTTATACTGGACGTACCGTACCATAGTAACACCGAACCAGTACACGGTATGAGAGGCATACTAAGTATCAGTACATTGAACTGACCCCCATATTGGGTGTATCAATACTATATCAAGATGGTAATCATACGTGGTCCGATATTGAGATTGAGAACCTTGATCCCTACAATTTCTCCTATTATGAGTTAATTGTAAGCTTGAATGTTCCAATACCAGTTTAATGAATTGGATGTGGATGATAAGTATCCGATCAGCCTGATATCGTGTGCACCACGGAATGCAGTAAAACAATATTTTTGCATGTACAAACTGAACATTATTTGGTGCAATAAATATCGAAAGTCCTCAAGCTAATAAAAAGTGAACTATGATACACACGGTAAGATTGGAAGAGGCACCCTGTTTTCTTTTTATTTATTTATTTTATTTTTGTGCAAAATGAATGCTTCAGAAAAGACATAAGATCTTTTTTTGTCTTTCTTCAGCAAATAGGCTGCCACTTACTGGCAAAATATTTGATGTTACAAAAGTGATGATGCATTTGCATATCACTTTGTTTGGCATCAAATAAAGTACTTCTAAATTGCCAATACCAAACTATAATAAACAGTTAGAAAAGAATAAACAAAGGGAACAGAACAATATGCTTAGTAAACTTACAGAACATATATTAGATGTTATAGCTCAAGCTGTCCAAAGCAGATGAGATGTAAATCTATCAACCTCCCTTTCATGTTTTATAAAGTTTAATATTTATTTCTACAATGTATTCAACAAGAAACTAATATTCTTTTGTAGTATAAAACAAAAATCATAACATTCTTTTTTCCTTGAAAACAAAAAAATTTACTAGCATGGAAAGACAAACGAAAAATTATATGACACCAAAACCAGTTGTGAGAACCCACAAATGTCTAACTTCACAATCGAGAAGACTGCACAAGTTTAAAAGGATCTCAGTGGTTAAACGTTCCAAATTACTAGCCACTGTAGTTTTAAATTTAATGGCCATTCATTAGATAACATGTTAAATTAGTGATTGGGTTAACAAGCAATCTAACATAAGAAATAAAATCATGTTCAGATAGAAAAATAGAAGTGAATGGACTTCAAAAGAAATACTCGATAATCTTTTGGTGCTAGAATTAAGAGTTTTCAATACAGATTGTGCATTTCTCTCAAACTTGTAGTTGCCGATGAATCTTCAAATAGCACAAAAGAACATTCCAACTACTGCATACCATAAGGGGTTTGTCTGCAATAAATGTAGCATGGGCTGTAAAAAATATCATATGTATCCAATTAGCAATCACCTTGTTCACAAAATATATCTCATAAAATACACTAGGAATAGAATTGAACTCATTTCCTTAATGACTTTGTTATTTATTTATATTAACAACATATACAATCATAGAGACCACCAGAGAAAAGGCCATATAGTGTCATGCTATACTCTTCTACCTCTGATGTTTTGAGTTATTTATCTTTTAAAACATTTTGTAAGAAACTGATACATACCGCTTGAATTTAGGTAGTTTTGGCAACTACCACCAATACTGGCTGGGACTAATCAATTTCAGTCCTTCAGTCAGTTCAGACCTTAATTAACAAAGTTAACAGGAAAGGCCAAACTTTGAGGTTGTCTTAATTTTGAGCTAAACTTAGTCCTGGGTGATATATTGAGCCTCCAGAAAGCATTATGACAAGATTAAACTTGTAATATGTGTATTTTGAATTGATTTGAAAGCGGATATGGATCGGGTCACCAGGTACCTAATCTATTTTTCTAACTGTTCCTTTTCCCCTCATTATTTTTCTTCAAATTCTGAGTTATTCTTTAACAGTTCTTTTATAGATTCTAACAGTTGTCAAACCATTGAAACTCTATATCATGTACCCAATGGTTTCAAACAACACAATCTAAAAATGATACTGATATGCTTGTCTCTCTTTTATTTATATGATTTTAATTTTTACCTTTTACTAATTTTTTAGGACCAATATTCAAATTAAAACTAGCTTAATTGCTGACACCCAAACTTATTTAGCCCAGCTGAAATGGAAAGAGATTCAAACCTTTCGATTATGCAAAGAATGGATACCGAACTAGATGCAGAAGTTAACGTATTAGATGCCTTGAAGCCATTAATCATCCACAGTACTCGAGGAGATGTTAACAAAGTCTAAAATTTAAATTGATTTGTCTTCAAATATATTGGGATTTTTTGTTGAGATGATTGTGGTGGAACAAGATAGAGAAATCAGAGAAACACTCCTGCAACCCTACCTATAAAACGTAACAAACATAAATATAAAATAAACTCTCGCCATACCATGACTCTTAGCCAACTATCATGCAACAAGAAATTACATAATAAAAAGAAGCTCATATTTAGACATGGATGGAGCTAATAAATGATGCTCAATATTTGATAAGCTGCACTGTCTAAACATTCCAACAATCCAATAGAAGTGGGATGCAATGAACATCTGAACCAATAAACCAATAAATTATCTGATAATAATTTCATGCACAAATATGTAGATATCTATTATCTATTCATAGAAATTTCACACATCAAAATATACACATGATACTCAGATTCTGCATGTCAATCTATACATACATATATATATGTATCATATTTTGGCTTTAGATATATATTATTAATTTACAGTTACTTATAATTGATAATTTGTATAAAAAGGCTTATCATTAATTTGATTAAACTATTAAAAATCACAATAAAAGAAATGATGTTGCACTTATTGATATTTCATCTATACAAGGTTAGGATAAAAAATTGTTGGAAAAACCATATATTCTAAAGTTATTATAAAATTATTAAATCTCCAATTATATATCAGAACTAAAATCGAAGACATGAGGAGAAACAAAAACTGAATCTGACTTGATTATCTTATCAGATTTGGATGTGGATTTTGCTTGGATCTAGCATGAACTTGACCTGTGTATGCCCCTAGGCATGGACTAAAATTTTTTGACTAGTTTTAAATTCTGAAATAACTAAATAGTCACTTCTATCATCCTTAGATTTAACTGTGTTTACAAAAAATGCCATGCAAGTTTAGAGTTTCATGACACACTTACACTTTCTGCAAATTACTTTAGAACTGTTATTCTTTCTTGCCATGTTTATCTGAATCAAGTGAATAGGCACCAATCTGCTTGCACCATCATGAATACAATCCCTTGAAAATTTGTAATAGCTATTGCCAAGCTATAAAAGTAATAAACCTTCTTTGATCAACATTGGTTTGTCAAAAACCAATATGGTCCCTGAGGCGAACAAGTTATTTAATTAGTTTCTGAACAGGGATGAAGTTTGAACCACTCTTAGGATAAAACCAAAATGGTTCTTAGGCATTGGTACCAATGGAACTCATTTACGTAATGTCCATTTAACAATGCAAAAAATGTTAGTACTCTGTCAATTCGTGAAGCAAAAAAAGAAAGAAAGACAGAAAAGAATAGAACTCACGTATGGATCAAAAATCAGCAACACGATAGAAGGATGCATAATGTACTCAAGAGCATTATCTTGTTTTGTTGCATATCAGTGTGGCAACACAAGCAGATATATAAAAGAAGGTAAAAAGCCATGCTGAACCATCCCGAAGTACTGAGCTTTGATCTACCTTAAGGATGGATTTTGAAATGAAGAATATAAAATTACAGAGCGTAGAATAGGATTTCAGGTTTGTCCGCATGGTGATGGACATCTGTCAATATTTTAGGGACCTTCAATACTATAAATGTGGTTTCTAATTCCAAGTAGCAAATAATCAACACCACCATAATACCTACACTTACAAGCTACCAATGCAAGCAATGTCAAACCCTCTATTGCCAACATATGTCAATCATGTGCCCACAATTATAATGCAACCCCCCCCACACACACACACACACAACCCAACTTTTAGCTCTATCCTTGCTAGGTGTCATAATTATGGTGATACATAAAAAAGTAAAACTATGATGCATAAGCTTCTTTTGTTAATTAACACTGCATGGTATGCCTACACCTCCTCTTGTTATTAACCATCTGCTACAAGGCAATGGTCTCTATCTCCCCTCTTGGACATTCAATAAAAAGATGAGCAGAAGTATCTTCACGTGCTGTGGGTCTCAATCTGTTCTGTATTAATTGTTTAATAAAATTAATTTTTTATATTTTCGACCTTTAATTAGATTCTTTTCTGCGCTATTTTTTGTTTCATCTAATAACGCTAGTTTTATTTGTTTTTATAGTCTAGCAAAATGCTTACTATCAAGACATGTCTTTTGTATAGAATGATCTTACATCAAATTGAGTCTCAAAACAAATCTAGTTCCCATTCTGAAGCAATTAAAATTGCAGAAATCCGATAACAAAAAAGAAAAAAGTTCTCATTGTGTGTTCTATAGCGGTCATTTTGTCTTGATGTTACGTATCTTTCTTTATTGGTGTGTGTTATGTTCCAAAATGGTACAATATGATATTCAGATTGTATTGAAGGGCAGCCTCAAACCTTCAATTACTTCCACACACACACAAAAAAAAAACCCAACATACATGGCCTTTTGCTTGACCATTTTTTTTACAGATTCACAAATTTGACCCACAAGTTACTGAATTTGAGTCCTTATGGGACTCTCAATGAAGACAGAAACAAATCCCTTGTAAAATTTCCAAACAAGCCATTTATTGAGTCCAAACAAACCATAATCGTTGTAGCATTACTATTCATCTACAGTGATGTGAACTGTAAATGACCCCTTCACTTACCTAACTTGACTCCTTTTAGACCTAAAATTAGGGATTTAAAGATCATATACTACAACCTTGATTGGCTGTCATTGGCCTCTGAACAATTTTTTCAAAAACCCTAATGATTCCAATCCAAGGCCTGCAATTAAGGGACTTTAAATCAGCATTATTTCAGGTTATTGAATGTGTTGCAATATACTCCCCATCATTCACTTCCACTATGTGGATTTGGTCCCTGAGGTCTTCTTGACAACTTCTATCCTAATACTCTACCATTGGATATTCAATATTTATTGTTTAAGACCAACGCCAGACTCCCTCAAGATTAAAAAATTTGATAGCTGATGCATTACCTCTCCTTCAATAGTCATGCACCATTTGATTGATCACAATGAAGCAAACAACAAGATTATTCAAATCCAGCTTGAGTGAATTCTCGGGATAACGACCGGCAGCAATAACTGACTTCATGGCAGTGACATGATTTGAAGATGTGCTTTCCTCATGTGAATCTTCATAATTTTTATCTTCTTTAATCAAGATATTATATGGATCCTCAACTGCTGGGTTCCTGATTGATAATCTGCAATTTCAGAATCCTTGCATGATGGATTTTTATCATATGCCCTTCTTATGGAAAAGCTTTGATTCTCGGCTCTTCATACAATGATTCTTTAGCTTCATCTTATGACTCTCAATCTGTAGTTTAGCTTTAGAGAGCTTTTCAAATGCCTAAGCTGCTGCAATTGCTTGCAATGGAGCACGTATTGATGTCACATCATTATCGATAGATGTCAATTTAGTGTCTAGATGTCCAAAGATTTCCTTCTTATATTTGACATGTTGATGAAGAATATCGATGTCGAAAGTTATTGTCAAATAACATGATAACAAAGGAAGTAACAATGGAGGGAGTAGAAAGAAGATCCAACAAAATAAAGAAAAAACATAATAGGATTCTTTAGTTTGGTACCAAATTTGATGTAGCCCAAGTCCCAAAACCTTCAATTCCTTTCACAAGAAAAATCAACATACATTGCCTTTTGCTTAACCCTCTTTAATTTCCTTGCTTCCCTAGGGGATAGAACCAGCTCCGGACATTGAGCAAGGTTGGGCATTGGGTTAGATATTGGCTACCAAGAATCAGCCAGCTAAAGTAGGCCAAAGTCTATCTTGTTTCAGAAGCAATTGCCACTGAAGACCAGTCCCTCCCATCCAATGGACGCTCCTCTTTCTGAATATCACCTCTAGCCGAACTCTGTTCCTCAGCTCCAGTCAATGCTTCCCCTCCACCATATATATCCTATTGGCCAATGAAGATTCACAATCTTGACCCACAAGTTACTGAATTTGACTCCTTTTGAACTCTCTACAAAGATAGAAACAAACAAGCCAATTATTGACTCCTAACACACACAAGTACTGGAGCATCATTACTCATACTATAGTAATATGAACGATATCCAACCCCTTCATTTACCTAATCTGTCTCCTCGTAGACCTCCTGAAATTAGGGACTTAAAGATCTTATAACACAATCTTGATGGGCCATTATTAAACTCCAAACCAAGATATGTCATATCATACCGAATTGGACAGTATGGACCGCACTGTATCGTACCAGTTCGGTGCCAGTATGCAGTACAGAAACGTATGGACACTCAGTATGCCGAACTAGCCTCCATACCGAATGTACCGATGCAATAACAGGGTGGCACCGATACGGAGCCTAGTACTGAGACAACATACCTTACTCCAAACAAATTAGAAAATCTAAAAATTCCAATTTAAAAAACTTGCAATTAGGAACTTCGAATTAGAAAATTTCATGTTGTTGAACATGTTGTAAATTTAGTCTGCATCACACCCTCTCCCTCACCATGCTATCTTGTGACCTTTGGATGAGCCCAAGTCCATAGAAGAGAAGGTGATCGACGATCAGATGACTGGGATGAGAATGAGGAGAAGGGCACATCATCAGCTGGTCACAGCTAGCAGCAAAGAGGAAGCAAGTACCAATGTGTGGCATGTGCAAGAAGAACGACGAAGCTAAGAATGAAGAAGTAGAAGGGATATTCATGGACCTAGGCCAATTAAAAGGTCAACAAGTCGAATGTGGGTTAGCAAGGTTGCCTGTGGGTTGAAGTCAGGTCAAGCATCCCTGAGTCCTGCTAGCATGGTGGGTTGGGTTTGGAACATGCCCACAAAACCTTGATATATGAGCTGAACCCTACTTGAACCCAACCTAACCCACCTATTGCCATCCCTACTTACAATACAATACCACAAATATGATATTATAAAATAATATCATTTTTTTAATTTGATAAACATGGATGTTGATGTTAGTTGATACGTTGAAGTTTTATTTGGCAAAATAGTAAAATATTCAACACATGCTCATTGCAACAAACATAAGTTTGTAGTATGGTATGGTATACAAAATTTATTTAAGGTGAGTTAGATATAATGTTTTGAGTGCCACACATCAACTTCACACTAGAAAACAAGTCTCTATTAGGGGAAAAGGCAAAACAAATATCTTAGTGCATATTTTAGAAATGTGTTGTGCAGGGGCGGCCCAATACATTTGAGGGCCTTAGGCGAACTCATTAGAAGAGACCTTTTTTATTATTATTTAAATAATAATTTTTTTAATAAGTATAAAAATATTTTAAAAATAACCAATTCTAAATTAATTATTTGACTAAATAAAAATTAATTGGACCAAAAATTAATTAATAAACTAAGTAACTAACTCACCTGCCGGTCCTGCCTCACTGCCTGTGCCTAGGAATGGGATCAGTGGGAACTGGCCAACTGGAAACTTGGGAAGTGGAATTGTGGCCTGTGGGAACCGAGTCAACAGACCCGTGACCGTGGGTGGGGGCCTTCCCTGGGCCGGGAGGAGGTCGAAGACTCGGAGTCGGAGGAGCCGACTGCCGAGGACGGCGAGGAGAGCTGGGAGGCCTCGGTAGCCGCGGAGCCCGGAGGTCGGAAGTCGGGAGTCGGGAGCCGGGAGGCCTCGGTCGCCGCGGAGCCCGGAGGCCGGAGGTCGGAGGAGCCGAGGACGGCGACTCGGCGAGGAGAGCTGGAGAGAAGAGGACGGGAGGCCGGAGGCCGGAGCTGAGGAGGCCGGAGCTCGGACCTCAGAGCCGAGGAGGCAGGAAGGCAGCACGGACAAAAGCGGAGGAGGAGGAGGTGGACCGTGGACTTTAGAGCGGACCGTCCGACCGGTCGAGCGGAGCCAAGGCCCGAGGAGGCTGGAGGACGAGAGGAGGCCGAGGAGCCGAGGACGGTGACGTCGGCGAGACAGGACATTCTTTGCTAGTAGCCTGAGTGATCACATTACCTGAGTGATGAGCCTCAGACGCCCAGTCCCCTCCCCGTCTCAGCGATCTGCCAGACGCCACCGCCACTGCCTAGCCCCAGGCTCCCAGTGCCTATCCTTTCACATTTGTCGTCCGTCGCCCACTCCCTAATTAAACAATAATAAAAAAAAAATGTGGCCGTCGGTGGGGGCCTTCCCTGGGCCAGGGGCCTTAGGCGACCGCCTCGGTCGCCTAAGGCTCAAGCCGGCACTGGTGCTGTGGTGCATCACAAGGATCAACAAGTACAGATACATATATCATTATGGCCCCTATCTGGCATGATATGTGACACCTTAATCCTTGACTTCATAAGATTACTATGCATAATTTGAAGATTCTTCCACAAAGACTTCGTAAGAAAGTCCTTGAGAAAAGCAGATATTTATTTGTATCTAATTTAGGATTTATAAATTCCAATCCACCAATGCAAGCAACAATCTCACAAATGAAAATTTTATAATGGAAGAAGATGAAAAGTACAATCCTTGATCGCTAGCTCATCAATGGATCCTCTTATTTTTTTAAGGAGGGAGGAGGGGGGTCAGCTAAAAGTGGACATATAAATCAAGCAAACAAAATTATCTTCCTTAAAATTTAACATCTGTCTCTATTTATCCACAATAAGCCAAGGCAACTCATAATCTCGTTATCATTGATGTCAACAGATGCAGCCAATACATGCAAAAAGTACCCAGCCACATTATACTCTATTCTGCATAGTTGATATCCATGAAACAGCCTAGAGTCAGGCTTTGGACATCCCTCTAAATGGTTGTTAGCAGGCTTAGCCAGACAACAAGAATAATCATGTTGATTCAGGAACTCTAAGCACACATAGTGTGTTTTCCTCAGCTTCCTCAGGGGAAAGGTTTTCTGAAGCAGAACATCTTTCAGTGTTTATTTTTAATATTGAAGGCTACATCAACATTGAGTACTTTCCAATTATTTAGATTCATGCTCCGACCATCATACCTGACAACTATGACATCTCACTTGTAATTATGACTGAAGATGTCAATGATATTGGCAAATATACCATAAACCAACATTGCCAGACCTTCCCAAAGTCACTCAACTTTCCTTTTGTTCCTACCCTTCCCAGTCCTCTATAAACTGGCATCAATTAGAGCACATCAAAGCTTGATATTGCTGATATTGTAACATGAATATGAAGAATAGTAATCCTCAAAAGGATCTTTTGGCGGAATCAATCCTCGGATTGTAAAGTTCAAGACTACTTGGCATATCCACAATCAAAAAGTGCATGACTTGCATCATTATTAGCAACCATGTATCTGTTGTAGTCGTTATTGCACCTTTAATTGATTTCCTCAACCATCTATAATGATCCTCTTATGCATAGCTTTCCAAAACCTTTTGGTAGAGAGAGTTTTAGTTAATTTCCAGTAATTATCCCAATGAGTAGCTTGGTTCTTCTTTCATTTCATGTATCATGCCCACTTTACACCAGAAGCTTTTTGTTCCTTAGACAGTTTAGCCTACCCTTTGTGTCACTTCTCTTATTGTTCTCAACCATTTGATCTTTACATGATTACATTTATAGCCATCATGCAGTTTGCATCTTAGGTGGCTTGATTAAACCTGACTGAAATACAATAATCAGAGGACATATATGAATCATATATATACATATATATATAATTAGATCACTCTGAATCACAAATTCATTAACTATTTAGGCAAATGAGATAGAAGTAGATAATCTCTTCAAATTTTTGTGTGAAAAAAGGTAGAGGGTGACTCAGCAAGGAAGGTAACTAGAGTGGGACTAATGGAGGATTAAAACATGTTCTCTTGAAAATAGCGGCTCATGCCATGGACTTTCTTGTTTCTCCAATCCCGCATTTTTGCATCATAATTCATGAGCTTACCAAGAACTACTTCCTTGGGAGTGAAATAATAGAGCATTTACACTTTGACATAGCAATAATGGCCAATGTATATGCACTCAATGCTTTTATTTTCAAACTTCTTTCTTGATGTGCGTAAACACTAAACCTAAGCACAATAATGAACCACCAAATTTTCCAACTGCTCCATGAGTGAGATCTAGATCAGAATTCTTGGGAGTATCCTATTCTTGAAGTATGTTCCTTGTCTCAATCATCATTTTCCAGTTCACTGCATAGTCCTCCTAATATAGTTAGCTAGTATTTTTAATAAACAATTCTATAAAAAAAGTCATCAAAATACAAATACATGGAAAAATACTCAGCTACTTCATCAATCTCCAGGCCACCATATTTCAACAGCATGTTAATTCCGGAAATAACTCAGATTAATTATATATAACATTCAAAGTCTCAGATTTTTCTCTTACAATTTATGCACAAAGTTACTAGTCTTTTTTGATTTATTATTCAAATACCTTTTATATCCCATGAAGTGACAATTCATCTAATGTAGATTCGCATGAAAGATTCTTTTGGCTCTTATAAACAGTTGGCAAGGAATATCTTCTTGACTTTTATGAAGCATCCTCCAAAAGAGCCCATTCACTCTTCTACAGCTAGAATGCCTATTTAATGACACAATTTTGAACCAAAATGAGGTGGTTGAATTCATTAGTTACCATAAAATATGGCTATAAATTATGGAAAAATATTTGAGTTAGGCAAACATGAATATTTGGTCATGAATCAGGTACCAGCAGATAAGTTTAGTTAATAAATTGTAAAAAACATCACTTGAGCATGCACCCAAAGCTCAGAAAGTGGGGCAGATAAGGGAGCAAACACAGTAAATTTTTCAAAACTTGGTAATAGGGATTGCAGAATCTTTGGGGCTCCTTTGTTGTTCAAGAAACCCAAAGCAACGTGACAATGAAAAAAAATCAGGGGCAATTTATATTAGGATAAAAGGCAGCACTTTCAGAAAAGTAAACCAGATCAACTAAAGGTATATTATTTTATTCATCACAATCCAAACATTTTGAAAGCAATTTGATCAATAATCAAAATGAAGATGAAACAATGAGCAAGAAAAGAATAAATCATAATTTATACAGGAACTTGTTTATGTCATACCTTAGTGCCTTTCTTTAGACAAGGAAATTAGAAGATGGTGGATTGATTCAGGGTCAAATCACCATATCTCTTGTTCCAAAGATCACTTCAAAAACTAAAAGAAGTTCAGAACTGGTGAAAAGATTTATCTAGGAAAAGGCACCCATTTAAATGAATTGGGTGCAAAAACATGTTATGCAAATTGTCTTTTTTTTTTTTTTTGAGGACATAAAAAATTGTTTTAACTAATTATATGCTATGCCTAACATGAAGAAAACTATTACTTCCATACTTGCCTTTTTTGAAAGGGTTCTGATGTATATTTTCGATCAGGAAAAGAATCCAATGAAAAGATGGTTGTCATTATGCTTGGGGTCAACTTGACAGTGGTTGCGATTTTTTTTCCTGCTTGTTTTGGTTAATCATTATAGCTATGTGTCTTTTTTGCTTACACTGATTCTGCTAGGATTTTTGGTTCTTAGAGTGGTGTATTAGGCTTGGAAAACTGGTAGGATAAATAGAAAATGTTGCCTTGTAAAGGTTCAATATCATATAGATTATATAGAAAGCTGAATTTTAAAACACATGAACATTGTTATTGAGAAAAATGATCAGACCTCCTTTTCCTTAAGGGCTTAGAGTAAATGATTAGCTAGATCTTGTTCAATCCGATATTTGTGAACCTCTTCATGTGAAAACAGAGAAATATGTAATATTTCTTACATTTATTGATGATCTTCCACTTCTGATTATATGAACTGAATTAGAAAAGAATCGAAATATTTATTATTATTTAAGGAATATGAAACAGTAAAAGACTGACTAGGAAAGCAATGAAGTTCTCAAAACTACTATAGGCGGTGAATTTGATTTTATAAAATTTGAATAAATTTGCAAAGATAAAAGAAAAGGTACACAAAACAATTTTGATTATACAACACAACATCTAGAGGTGCAAGAGTACTCTTTTAGGCATGACCGGATGAACTTTAGCAAGGCTAGCTTCCTTTAAATTTTCTAGGTTGCAGCATTACATCCAGCAACTTACACCTTAAATAGGATCCCTACCAAATCTATTATTCAGCTCCTTATAAATTATAGACAAGAAAGAAGGCCGACTTAAGTAACTTGAGAAAATGAGGATATTTGCCTATATGTTTTATCAAACCACTTAGCAATTAGCTAGACCTAAGTGTAAAAAACATCTCCCTAGAATATGTAGTAAGGTTCAAAACAGTATGGGCTTTTATGATGAGCAAGAGGGCTAGACAGAAAGCAGAGATTCAATATTCCCGGAAGATCCTCATTAGCATGATCAGCTAGTCATGAAAGACCCTCTAGAAGTAATAGAGGAAATAAAGTCATCTGAATTGAAAGATAAAAATTAACAATCTAAATCCATTATTTCATATAAAAAAAAAGATCAGAAGAACCTCCACCATATGTATCATTATTATGTTCATCTGCAGAAAGAATTAGAAGATTCAACCAGTTTAGATGATTTTGATGAATGAAGAAATTGAACCCTCTAAATAAACCAAGTATGGGGAATTGAGTGATTTGCCAAAAGGTAGAAGAACCATAGGCTGCAAATGGGTATTAAGGGTGGAATTTGATCTGGTGATTCACTAATGGTTTCACTCAACAACAGGGTATAGAGTTGCAAGCACTTACTCTCCAACAGCAAAATACATAAAGGCATCTATTAACTAATTTTGGCTTTTCATATTTTATATTTTAAAGAAATGAAGTAAAAATTGCTCTTCTTAAGGTTAAATGAAATGAAACAATCTATATGGGACAGGTCAAGGGTTTTATAAAAGTACAAAAAAATATAAAATATATAGCAAGGTTCACCAAATAGGTACCGGGGTCCATCCTGGTTGGCATCCGGCACAGTATTGTATAAGTCAATACCATGCCATTCTGAGATGTACCAACAGAGCTAATTTTTTTTTTGCCAATTTCAAATTGAAATAGCAAATGATTTGCCAACTTCAATTTGACTTAATCAGCAAAAAAAATGGGCCTATTTATTATTGCCTATTCCAATTTGGAATCGGAAAAAATATATAAGGGTCCCTTGTTTAGAAACGAAACAAAGAATCCCCTATTCTAAACTTCCCCTCTCTCTATCTCTTCCTCTCTCTCCTTCTCCCTCTCCCTCCATAGGTGTGATAAAGCTTATGTTCTGAATAGAACGAATGAATCGAGCCGGTATCCGATAGATCCAGTTTAGTATATCCCGAACTGGCTGGTTTGACGCAATTCAATAAACCATACTATATAGATTTAAGAATTCCTTATGTGGTTTAAAACATCAATGTTATTTAACATGTAAAGTTAGGATTTATGGTAAATAGGTTAAATCATCATGTATATCACAAACAATGGAAATCATCTTACAACATTCTTTTCTTCTAGTAGGAAATAATTTAGAGATGACAACAAAATATTAAATATGGCTAAGCTCTCGATATGAGATAAGAGACATGAGAGAAGCATCCTCTGCTTTGGGCATAGAAATCATCAGAAAACTCAAGTGCTTTGTGTAAATCAAGGATGAGATCTTGATTACGTACTTTGATTGAGAAAGATTTGCAGTTAACTAATAAATACTGTGTAATTTAAGAGACTAATAAATGCTGCTAGGTTCTTTCACGACAAAAGTTCGTCACCTTCTTCGTCAAATTACGGAGCGAAATGAATCGCACATGAACACACTTAATTCATCTAGGAGAGAATTCCATAAATGCTTGAAATCATAGAAGAGAAACTAGAATTCTCGTAAGCATTGGCCTATGGGTGAATCCAGCTACAACCGGAACTTTATAATAGATTTCCCTGATTTAAACCAACATGAATCCTGTAATAAATAGAAACCCAAGCCAAATGCAAAGTACGAAGAACCCATAGGCCAACTTAGGGAATGTTTGGCGACGAGGGATAGGCGTACCTTCGCTGTCGTGAGGAGCTCTCGGATCGAACTGCTCCCCGGAGGGAAAAGGAGAGGAGGCCGGGTGGGGAGGGGGCGAGCCAACTAGGTGCAAGTGTAGGTTGCGTCACCCCAATAGAGTTTGGTCCAAGGTATGGAACCAAATATGATTCATTTAGCTGGTTGGGTTGGTTCCAATTTTAGAGCAGGTATTTGTTAGGGTCTGAAATTGAAGAGCCTGGGGCCCTGGATATAGCTTTTTTTTAATAAAAAAGTTGCATTTTAAATATATTCTATTTTTGTTTTTATAGTTCAGCACTTCTTAAATTTCTTAAATTAATACAACTTTTGCAAAAATGACCAAGTAAATAAAATTGGATCAAATTTGTAAAAACAAAAAGAAAGGGTAGAAAATGCAAAATCACTCTTTGGTAAAAAAATATATATATTTCCTCGCCTGCTTGGATGCAAGTAAATTGGTTGTGTTGCTACAGGAGTTTTCATTGCACACGGGACTTTGCACGTAGATGTTTAAAGGTAGCAATTTGTGATCGGTTTCGTCGATCCAACCCACGAACGAATTACTTTAAAAAAATTTGGATTTGACATAAACGAATTTAGATCATAAACATGTTAACTTGTCTAAACCTATTTATTAAATAAATTAGATTCAAATTTAAATTTTTGACTCATTGAATCTATTTTAACCCGTTTAATAATTGAGTCGGTTTATGACCTGCCACATTTAATCTGTTTAAAATCTGTTTAATCTATTTAAAATTTACTTAACCTATTTTTAAGTTGCTTAACTCGTCCCGCATAATCTATTTAATCTGTTTAAATTCATTTAATCCATTGAAAACACGTTTAAACCTATTTAACCCGTGTAACCTGACTTGACCTCTCTAATAAATGACTTACATGGGTAGAGTTGGATTACTTATTTAATAAATAGGTTGGATTCAGATATAAAAAATTGTTCTGTACAATAAATAGATTGGATTTGAGTTGATGACTTTTGAACACGACCCAATTGCTGCCTTTATAGATACCACCAAAAACATAGTGAGATGCACATTAGTCTTGTGTATTCAACCAATGCAAATCGATATGGTGTACAAATCTCAGCACATAGTAGATAGCATCCAAATCAATAAAAACTTATATTCTAATTGCCCAATGCAGCTTTCTCAAAAATAGAAAAAAGAAAACAAAAAAAAACCCAATGAAGCTAGCTTGTGTCTTAGGCACAATTTTTTTTTCCTATATGAATGGGAGGTGGTGCCCACCCAGCATTTATTTTAAAATATAGAAATAAGTATATAGCGAAGTTGGGAGGTGGATTACTTATGAAAGTGATCCATGCTGTTGGAATCTTTACAAGGTTGGCCAACAAGAACTGTGGGCAATTTCAAATGATGTCTGATAAGATTTGATTGCCCTGGTTGAAATTAACATCACTACAAAATGCATTTTTTTTGGGAGAGTAAGATGGAGACGAAATGTACCATACCATATCAATACTAAACCGATATATAATGTTATACTATACTGTTACTCGATATATTTCATCGTTTCGTACTGTACTGTATATAAATATCTTAATAAAATAGTATTAGTTTAGAATTCGATATCGAGACAATAAATCTTAATGCAAGAATGTAAAACTATGTTGTGTCAGGATTCAGTATAAGAGGACAAATTTGGCTAATAGCTATTAACTTAGGCGGTCACCACCCCAATCGTATACGCTTGCCCTTGCTGCTAAAAGCCAAAAAGTAGATGTTTGGAAAGAAAAGCTGCATTGGAAGGGTTTGGGATATTTTGACGACGTAATTCGTAAACCATGTTCTCTTTCATATCCCTTTTTTTTTTTTTTTTTGACATTTCTTTTGACATATTTTCTTATGAATAAATAAAATGTTACTCAAGAATATTAAATCAAAGCACAATAAATGCAAGCTTATGACCAACAGCGGATGTTCTGTCTGGCCTACTAGTCCTAAACTCAGCATCATCTAATTCTTGCTTCAACCATCTTCCAAAGCCTAAACAAATCAAACGTCTGTCGAGAAAAAAAAAATGGCTGATTTTTTCCTAAAAAAAGAAAAAGGAAAGAAGTGGCTAACTTTGGGAGGTTTTGGTCCAACTACAAATTATTGTCCCCTCACCAGCTCGTACCTGTTTGCTCCGTTACATGTTGCCACGGTAGCTGCAACTTCATCAACCACCTTTTTGGCAAGCCACAAATCAAAAACTGGACCACTAAACTTATCCAGAGGAAGCTTTTGTTTTTTCACTCTTCCCTGTGATAAACTGGGATGGCATCTGTGATAGAACGCATCTGTTTCTTTCCCCAAAAATAGACTGATCACAACAAAGATGCAAAATTATTTTCGAATATATGCTTCTGTGGATCATTATATATACTTGAGAATTTTCATGGGACTGGATGAGGTGTTTAGTATTTGATGATTTGGGATTAGAACTCTCTGTCAAATTCTAGTGGGAGTGGAATTAACAAACACCCACCGGTCATTTGGGTGAAGCAACAAAAACAGGCAATTTATGATCTGTTGAGATCCAACCCAAAAACTCAAGCTAGCAGGTGGATGGGCCTATGAGCTTATAAGTACCGCTAGAGATCTAAAATCTATCCGTTATGGGATTATTTCTCAACACCCCCTCTCACGTGTAGAGCTCGAAGGATGGAATCTAGAGTGAGGGATGACATAGGAATTAGTAAGTAGAAGTGTGAAGATATTAGTAGGCAAGAAGGATTATGAGCACTGATGCAATGTTAAGATTTAACCAAAAACTTAAACTATTAAGCGGATGGGTCCTTGAGTATATGAGCACCACTAAGGTCCTTAACCTATCCAATGGAGGACTATTTCACAACAAGGTGATGATTTGATTGACAGGCAATATGAATTGTACATTAGATTTGATTATATTGCTTATTATTAGAGAGAGAGTCCTGCTGTCCTCCATTTATCAAACATCCGGTATCTCCATTTTTTAAGTTTTTCTTGACACCAATCAAACATCTCTCTCCCTAGTTTGCTTCTATCTTCGCCGCCTTTTGCAAGATTGATGACTACAGCAACCCCTACTTCTCAATCAACACCGCCAAAAACATCGTTATCTACCCTATAGCGATTTCCAATGCTACTGGGGATCCTTGCGATAAGGCGATTGCCAGAAAAGGACACCTATATAATATTTTTTTTTACTTTGACGGATTCTTCATACAATGCGCATATGAATACACCCAAGAAAATCAAAAAATACAAGCTCACGAAGTGCCAGTGGCAGCTCCCCCTCTCCTGACCACAGGATGTATCCTGAGTGGTGGGCCGCGTAAGCAGCCACCCAATCAGCCGCCCCGTTGGCCTCTCTGAATACATGCTTGGCCTCGAAGGCCACCCCATCCTTCATCATCATTCCTATGTCCCAGAACAGAGGGTGGTCCGTGCTCTCACCACTCGACCCCCTCCGAATCCACCCAATGACCGTGGCCGAGTCACCCTCCAGGATGATCGAACCGGCCGCAGCACTTGCCGCGTATGGCAAAGACCTGCCCAGGCAGTTCGCACCTCCGTCCCCAGAACTGACGTGTCAAACAACTGGCAGCCGCCTGCTGCCACTATCCTGGAGTGTGGGTCCCGTATAACAAAGTATTGAAAATGTATCCTAAAGGTCAATCGTCAGCCTATTGATGATTGAGATGTATATAAATTAATAAATAATAAAAGTTATTTAGCATTTTTTATCGCATATTTTGTACATCTTTATGAACTTATGTAATGTGATGAAGTTCGTAGGACTCTTATAAATGATAAAGGAGGATTTATCTACAAGTCCTTAAACCTGTTCACGACCGAACGATATGCTATTACTAGGATAATGGCATTATCAAGTATAGGTCGGTGTGTGCCATATTTGTTAGTTGTCCTTTTAATCAAAGAGTATAGAGACACTAGTATGCCACATAGGTGAAGTGTAGGAGTACATTTCACTGAATGTGATCTGATCCGGAACACTCTGCTGTCAGGAGATACTTCGAGTGGATATGGATATAAGTGTCCCTCCGACCTGAAATCGCCACGGTGACTAGCAAACAACTCACTGTACTTTAGTATCGGACTATCTGAATTTCTAATTCAGTGATGAAAGTGTTCTGGGTACAGTCAAGTACTTGTGAAGTCGGTGTGTGAGTCAAGAGAGAATTAACCCCTCCTGATGATAGGAGATAATGCTCTTGTGTCCAATTTAGTAAAATCTTG
The DNA here is from genome assembly GCA_025769935.1 of Phoenix roebelenii. NCBI lineage: Eukaryota > Viridiplantae > Streptophyta > Magnoliopsida > Arecales > Arecaceae > Phoenix > Phoenix roebelenii. The sequence goes on from JAOXJJ010000912.1 coordinate 84,155, forward strand.
GCCAGGGTAATCCTTATGAGGAGTCATAGGATTTGTAAAATTGAAATACATTTTGGATGAACTGATTAAAAAGTTGACAGTGAACTCTGAAGTCACCCTAGGCATTCGGAGTCATAGGGATGAATTATACGGTAACCATAGTTCAAGGATTCTTGAATGTTGTTTTGCAATCATTCGGCCTATCCGAACGTCAGGTACCATTGCTAGATGGTCATTTCGATTAGTACAGAAAGTTGTTCTTGTGCTACCGGTTTATGTTCAAACTACGGGATCACACGTATAGAAGTTTCTAGGTTGATGAAATGGCTGACAGACGATTAAGAATCGTCCAGAAGTGCATTGATCAATTTGATTGACAAATTAACCAAAACAAAGTTGCATTAAAATAATTATTGAATTATTGAAGGATTAATTAGCAATTAGATTGTTAATAAACTTAATTTGATTGAATGATTGGGCTTAGGTTGAGCTAAATTGAATAAGATTCAATTTGGGCTACATCAAGATTTGACCTAATTAGATTGGGTACGACCCAAGTAGATTGGGCTCGACCCAAGTAGATTGGGCTTGACCCAATTAATGAAACTTGACCCAATTGGATTGGGCTTGACCCAAGTTAATTAGAAGTCCTTATTTGATAAGGAATCTAAGTTCTAAAATTCAAAATTTGATAAGAAGAATTCCTAAAAATTAGGAACCTAGCTTTCATTCTTGGAGAAGATTGATACCTCATCTTATCTCCTAGATTCATGGCACCTCCCTCTTTCTTTTTAACTAAGAGTTGGCGTGGGAAATCAGAGGAGGCGTGCCCATATTTTTCTAAAAAGATGGAGCCATAAACTTCTCAAAACCAATGCATAAAGATCCCTAATTTGTAGGAGATTGTGGCGCATGAGAGAATGGGTGGGGACCATCTTTGGATGCATGACTCCCTAATTTTTAGGGAGTCAAGACGCTGAATTAAAATGAAGGAAGAGGGAGTCGGACTCCCTCTTCATTGTGCCGTGGAGATCCCTATTTTTTAGGGATTTCCAAACGTCAAGGGTTGGCGTTTGGATCCACTTAAGGTGTGAGGGTCTTTGGCTATAAAAGAGCCCCCACGCTTAGGGTATTCCATGCACTTCTTAGGGGTTTCAAGGGTTCTGAAAATTCCGAGATTGAGCCGCCATCTCTTCTCCTCCTTCTCCCTCATCTCCATCCTTCATCTTCTTAAAGAATAATCAAAAGTTGATTGCTTCGAAAGAGAAAAGTTCAGCCATTGCAGCACCTCCGTGCAAGCTAGCACTCTCGTGGTCGTCGATCTTCCTGGAGCTTCGCGTGGACGATCCATAGAGGCCGGATGTGTGTACGGCTATAGAGCGTGATCAAAGAGTCATCAAAGGCTTCCAGCGAATCAGGTATGAGAATTGATCTCCTTAGATATTAAGATTAGATCTTAACTTGATTGCAGAAATTTCAGGATTGCTGAAATTTCAGGATTGTATGTTAAACATACAATCATAGTTTCATTTTTTACATAAACGTTTAAATTCTGGTTTTATTTTTATGGTAGAGATTAGATCTAAAGCATGCATGAAAATTAAAGTGTTTAATTTTTAATTGCTTTCGTTGATTTTTAGAAAATTTTTAAAATCATGCATGCTATCCTACAAGGGTTCCTTTCACAAAGCCCGCACCGCCTCGCGTACCTCCATCTAGCACCGACCCGTCAAAGTTGACCTTGAGGAAGCTCGAGGGTGGGGACTCCCAGGTAAAAAACACCGTCTGAGGAGCTGCCTAAGCAGAGAGGAAACCCCAGGTATCCCGAGCTATCAAAGGTATATCTGAAGGGAGGGTGGGTCTAAACTCCATCGCCTGTACTCGAGCAAACTCCGCAACAAACCTCGGCGATATCCTGCGCTCGCCAAAGGTACGAGCATTCATTGCCAGCCAGATCTGATGGGTTATGCAAGTTGCTAAGATGGCCTCCTGACATGTCTAAGGAATGGCCAACCACTGTTGTATCACCTGTAGAAAAAGTAGCCTCTCACGCCATGCCTCCTCGGAGATCCCTGTCCACTGCCATGTCGACCTCGCTCATGTACACTGGAATAGAACATGGTCCACTGACTCCTCTGCACTGCATGTCCCGCACTCCGCAGGGATCCCCAAACCATGCCTGCTCAGCACTACTTTTGTCGGAAGGCGGTCCTACATCACCTTCCATAAGAAGAGTGCTGCCCTTGGGTGGAGCCAAGACCTCCAAATCTAAGTGCAATCTGGCCCCCGCTCATACTCCCGCTGGATAACACGGGAGAGGTCTCCCAGTCTAACACTAGCCCTGCATAAGGTACCCCAAACCTTGACGTCTGGCCCTTCACATCGTGGTACTGCAAGGGACTAGATCCTCTGAGCAAGGCGTACCTAGAACAACTGTCATAGTCTAGCCTCGTCCCACTCTGCCCTCCCTATTGCTAGGAGGTCGCACACCCGAAGCCCCTTTGTTGCCTCGGTATCCACCATGGTCGGCCAGCACCTAAAGGAAAGGGTATCCACCCACAGATCACCAGTCACATCGATGCTCCATCCATCGCCTATCAGCCACCTGGTGTTTGCCAACGCAGTCGACAAGTACCTCCCAATCTCGCGCCACATGAAGGAGATTCGACGGCCACTCCGTGCCACCTCTGAGCCCCCTCGACCATATCTGGCTGCCATCACCCGACTCCAGAGCCCATATGGCTCCAACAAGAATCGAGCTGCATGCCGAGCAATAAAAGCCTCACGTATCTTCAGGAGAGACTACACTCCCAGACCGCCCTCGTTGATGGAAAGACAGACCTGCTCCCAGGCCACCAGATGCACCCCTTGGCCTCCACAGTGTGACCCCCACGAGAAACTCTGGAGAAGTCGTTTGATCCTCAACAGAGTCGTCTCTAGAACCACAGATACCGGCATGGACCCCAACACTAATTTGACCAGTGTTAGTCTCCCCATAATGGATAGAGATGACGCCCTCCATCCCTCCAACCTGCTCTGGGCCCACTGCACCAGACCTGAGCACTTTGCCACCCGTAGTCTCCGACTTGTGATGGGGACTCTCAGGTAGATCAGTGTCCCCTCCTGCTTTGGTATCTGCAGTATCCTCCGAATCTCCTGTCTGACTCTGCTCTCCGTGCTAGAGCTGAACTGAATGGCTGACTTCAGAAAGTTCACTCTCTGTCCGGAGCTGCGCAGTAACCCGCCAGCATCCTGCGAAGGACCCGTGCATCAGAAACTCGTGCCCTGATTAGGAGAAGACAATCGTCAGCGAAGAGTAAATGAGAAATAGGTCCAGCCCCTGGTGCTGGAATATAGGCCTTTAGCTCCTGGCTGGTGCACACACCCTGCAAAGCACAGGACAAGATGTCAGAACAGATAATGAATAAGTAAGGGGATAAGAGACATCCCTGACGCAACCCCATGGTGGACTCGAAGAAAGCTGACGGTGTGCCGTTGACCAAGATAGAGAACTTTGGCCCCCGGACACACCTCAGGACCCATCCAATCTACCGTCTATGGAAGCCGTAAGCCTCCAGTGCCCGTCGAAGAAAGTTCCGCCTAATCATATCATAAACCCTCTCCATATCCAGCTTGACTGCCATCAAGCTTCGCCACTTCGGTGGTTGCTGAAGATCCCACATCATCTTCTAGACCAACATAACATTGTGGGAGATGTTTTTACCAGCTACAAAAGCCCCCTGCTCTTGGCTAATGATGCCCGACAATAAGGGATTTATCCTGCCCACCATTATTCTCACCACAATCTTGTACAAGGTTGTGCACAAACTAATGGGTCTGGAGTGACCAGGCTCTACCGCCTTCTGACGCTTCGGTATGAGCATGATGAAGGTAGCCTTCCAATCCTCAGGCATCGCTACCTAGGTAAAGAAGCACTGAATAGTGTTGCCCAAAGTGACAACCCAAGAGGGGGGGGGGTGAATTGGGTTTTCTAAAAATTATGTTCCCTAATTTTTACTTTGAATTGAATGCAGTGGGATGATAAGAT
>JAOXJJ010000913.1:11312-29848 GCA_025769935.1 Phoenix roebelenii
ATGTATATATATATATATATTTGAATTTAATCATTTTATTAATCGAATAATATAGTTTGATTTACAATAGGTTGAAATAAGTTATATCTGCAGTATCATGTAACAATCCAGAACCTCACTAAAAATAACTAGTTGGAGGGTATTATCTAGGTTAGCTCGTACAGATCATCACATCCTTCTTCCGTTTAAATCCTAGTATCTTCGCTAGACTAAAAATCCAAATCCAATTACAAACATCACGAGTAGCTCATGATTAGCTCAAATATGCCCGTGCTGCAGTATCTTTTAGTCTTTATAGACTATGAGCTAAATCTGTTTTGAGACTATTTGTAATAACTCAGAACTTCAACCAAAATATCTATACTGAAGTTATTATTTCTAAAATTTATGGGACGAGTCTGTCCGGCTCATTACAAACTAGATGTCGGACTAAACAGACATATGCACGAGTTATCACATCTCAACTAGGAATATCATAGACATAAAAAAAACATTTAATAAAATGGTCTGTACGTTAGGAGAATACCCATGTACATGGGTAACAAAAGGACATGGTTCCAGTGGCGATGTCACCCTTGGCTTTGCATTTAATTAGTTGTGCACTTGTTCAACCTTGGCGGTCGTTACTCGGATGGTCTTATGCTACTAAAGTTTATTTCGGAAAAGATTGAAAACGATGTCTCTCCTTCTCCCAACCCAGGTTGCAGAAGCCTAGGGAGGAGAAGGATAAGCTAAAGGTGGCGACAAAGGAACCCTCGGCCCCATGGTACGGCTTGAGTTTTACTGTGGTGAAATTGTGAAAGACTCAAAAGGAGTGGCCTGGAAAGGTGGACTCAGAGGAAAGAAAAAGCAATGAAAGTTTGGATATGCCTACCTTTGCTGGTCAAAATTTATATCAACTTTTATCCTTTTCTACTAAAGTGGGTGATCATGATCATATAGTTGGTTTTCAGGAGAGGTTAAGCATAGAAAACTGGCTTTGAGGGGCCATGTCCTTGGGAGTTTACTAGAAGATTAACTAGGGGATGAGCATACGATTGTTTCAATAGTTAAACCTAGGTATTTCTTTTCAAAAAGAAAGAGGCGAAAAAGCATGTTGGAATTTAAAGCATAGGATTCTGATTAGTGACTGTAAAATTCAATAAATGTGATTGCTTAATCTTTGATATGTTATTTAGCTAGTGCAATATTGAACATAACTTTAATTTAAAAGAGTGACTGATGAATTGTTGTGATCAGATAAAAATTGTATGTGGAGGGGATACTGATCAAATATTTGATGGCCACTAATTGAAGATTTGGCATAGTGCCTCTTTTGATCCAAAAAATCAATCTTATTCTCAAAAAATAATATTTTAAATTTCAATATTAAAATAATCATTGAAATGATGACTATTAAAATAGTGTTATAATAGAACATAGCAAGAAATAATAAAAAAATGATTATTTTTTTACATAAAATTACATATTATTGGATTGTATGATCATTTCCTGAAGGATTTTGAGAGAAAAAGAATTGAAATTTAAAATATTATTTTTTAAAAGAAACTATAAATAAAAATAGTGGTCATTATGTATATTGTGATGGTCTATTATAATAAAAAATATTAGTTGCTACTATTTTACATTATTATCTCAATAATGTAAGAGGAGGTGGTTGCAAATCGTTATAATGCCAATTATAATAATTATAATATCATTATTGAAAACGATACGTCAAGCCAATAGTATAAATATTTCAAACTTTTATGATCTGAGAAGTTCAAACTTGTCCACTAATAGAAGTGTATTGGTTGCATCAAAAATAGAAGTGTGTTGGCAGTGGCATCAAATACTAGGATAGGCCCAAATTTTTGTAAGAATCGAGAGTGTTTAGGAGTGCCAGAAGAGAGTTAGCCCTCTAAACCTAAAGATTATAACCAAGATAGTTATATTGGAGTGGCCTAGTGGCTACCTTACACAGCATCCTTTCCTATTTTGTAGACAAAGCATAGGCTTTTATTACAAGTCAAGCAAGAGACTAGTGTACTCCATCTCATGTATCCTATGTAAACTAAAATATTAATTTGGTCGCTAATGGATACGCACCTTTTGATCGATCATGACAAAAATCAAAAGGCACTCTTTGCCATTCTAAAATTGAGGACATAACAATCATGTAAAGAAACTACCGTTTATGTTAACAAGCTTAATCTCTTGGTTTATCTATTCGGAACATCTCGAAATAATGGACGAGTAGGTTGCATTACATTAGAATTACATAATGTAACATTTGTCGCGGGATATGATTAGTTATAGGAGACCCTACCGAGCCAACCGATTTGAGGTTGTTGCTTTGTTAGTTCAACAATCAATTTGTCTCCGGTATGCCCACACATGGCACTTATTTTAGATGTACTTCTAGAGCTTGTCTCCATTAACAAATGTCTAAATGATGGGATAAGCTAGCATAATGGAAAGAGGCTTGAACAACGATGGTCCAAGGAAGCTGATGCAATGTTATATATATTAGGTATCCTGGTTGACTGATATATGATGTGGTTCTGGATTTGGTAGTTCGCCTTGGAGGTTTAAAGACAAGGTACAGGAGGAGAAGATTTGGTTAAGTTACACTTAGCAACTACTTTCACTAAGTATTGAAAATTTGTTTGTCGATATCATTACTCATGTTTATGTTCCCTCATATTTCTTCTAAGCTTTTCAATTTGTTTTCCTTCTGTCCTTTTCTCCCTTCTCAACTGTATCTTATAACTTTCCACTAACCTAATTATCACTTGATGTTTGCAAATCATTGATAATCCTAACACAAACAAGATGTGGTTCGATTGGATGCAACTAAGCCACCAATTGTATATCCTCACCTAAATCACTCACTCATAATATTACAACTCATCAATAAGAAACGAAACTTGAACTAAGAATACTAACAAAACTTTTTTTTTTTTTTAATAATTTAAGCTGATGGCTGTTTGCATAGATGACCCTGTTACAATACTCAATCTTCAAGTCTGGTTAAGATGAAGGTGTTACATAATAATGTTTTCTTTTTTTTTTTTTGATGTAAACGATTACTTTCAGATGACATGATGAAACACTTGACATGATGCATCGAATCTGATTTAAATTATAGCCCAACCTGATGCCTCAAATCTGCATCATCTAGATGATGTGGTGAAACATTTGACATAGTTTACCATTTGTTTAGGCTATTGAAGTTGGAAGTTGGGCTCAACATTAGTTTACCACAAGCTTCTGGCCCTTCACCTTTCACATACTATTGGTGCCGGCGATCTACCGAATGATGACCTAATGTGCTGCCTTAATCTAGTGTCATTGGCAGCCCCTTGAATCTTTTGCTGCATGCGATCCATATTTAATGGTCATTCAGTGGCCTAAGTGATAGAATTATAGGCAAATTGCTTGCAAGTTAAACTGTTCATTTGTAGATTACATTCTAATAATGAGCACAATTGATAGTGGACAATGTTGCATTAGGCCAGTAACACATCATTAAACCCTTCAGATAAAGCGGACCATGTTTCTGTTTGATAGGATGAAGAACCCTATTGTTGCACCAAGTTCTATTCTTATCTAAATTATGGGCTGAAACAGGTTAGATCTGGGCCGCAATCATGTCATTATCTTGGCGGCCTTGCAGGCAGGGCCTTGTTAGGCCATTTTGTCTTGGTTGTCCGGAGGTAAGTCTTATACAGATCAAATACGTAACAAATAAAATACGATCAAAAAATGCCTTTATCAAACTAATTAGTTAATTAATGGAATACAAAATCAGATGATATAAGACATAAATGAAGAAGAAAAAGCAGTCTTGCATTACAAGACAAGATTGAGTCGCCCAATTAAACATAGACCATGGATTGAACAAATCAAGTGAATGTTGAGGTGAATTGAAATCCAATTGCATCAACTTGATTCAATGGTGGGCCTCTAAAGCTACAATTCTGGTTGGATTCATTCTTTGGCAATGATGTGATAATTTTGGCCGATCCATAACCCAATGGCTTAGCAAGGAGCAAGATAAGGTGGAATCGAACATTGTTTCAGCTTAGAGTCATAATCGCAGCTTGTAGACCTAATGGTCACAAGGATGCCCCTCTAATCTTTTCTTGCTTCGGTTAAGGGGTTTAATCGGGAACCAGCAGCCAGCTGAGAGAGTTAGGTGGGTGTCATACTGTCATCTCAACTTTAATCTCGATTCTAATTCGGTGATCATGTTGTCAGAAACTTTATGATAGGGGAAGCTGGTTGGTGTCTAAGCAAGATGGTTTAATTTCTTGGTTTGCTTGGAGAACTTCAAAGCTGCATTTTGGTTGCACAATATTTAGAAGTTCAGGATGGTTGATGTCAGCCCAAGCCCAACCAAGATCATGAGGTTGGGCTCCACCGTGATCTTCACCAGCAGGCAATTGGAAGGAAAGCCGTCATTCATGACTAGCTTTTCTGGTTTAGAGCTATGCGAACATTACTTTCCCTAAGAATATCTGCTTCGAAAACCATAGATTCAGAAGGTTATCATTACTTCGTTACACTTTGTTTAAATGTGACATGTCATTAGGTACCCTCCTCCTCTTTTAAGGTTATGAGGCCAGGAAGAATGGACAAAAAATAATTATTCAGCATCCTAAATACCAACACAATGTTTCTTTTCTAGAAAAAAAGACAAGATTGCACAATATTTGATGTCTCTTGGGCTTGCAAGCTTCCTCAACCATCCATCTTATTTTGGCACCTTTCTGGGTGCAATATTGTGGTTTGAGTATGGGTGGTAATTTATGATTCGACCATAGATGGCCCCGCTTTAAGCAAGCGTATATTTGACATAAATGAAGATAGATCATTAGCGGATCAACCCTTCGAGACCTGTTTGTTTAATGGGCTGAGTTCATGTTTGGACTTTTAAACCATTTAACCCATTTTGACCTATTTTATAATTGGATCGGATCATGACCCGACCCATTTAAATTATTTCATATTTACTTAAGCTATTTAAAACCTATTTAACCCATTTAAGACTTGATTAATTTATTTAAAATCTACTTAACCCGTTTATGTCCGATTTAGCCTGGTCTGCTTAGTCTGTCCAACCCATTTATTTCTATTGAAATCATTAAAAACCCACTTAACTACCTATTTTACCCGACTTTCTTGTTTAATAAACGGATTATGTGGATCGAGTCAGGTTATCTATTTAATAAAGAAGCTAGATCAGATTTGAATTTTTGGCCTATTTAGTAAACATGTCAGATTCGGGTTAACGGATTTTTGATCCAACCTATATTGAATTTGATTTAACTCAATTGCCACCCCTAGGTTTAAGATACATCACACGTACAAGTTAGTTACAGATTATTAGCACTACAATGACTTTTGATTGTAAAAATTAGGACACCTGGCTTTAGTAACAATTTACCATGCATCATAATGTGGTAATATAGGTATACCTTAGAGATCACATGGGGGTCTGGAAACCAATTGTCAGGTGAATCCAACCCAAAAGTATTGCTGCAGTTTACAATGGCAGTTTGATCTCCCATGGTGTCCAAATCAGTAGACTAGCTGAGTTAAGTCAAGTAACTACATGCTTGAGCTCGACTTGATTCAAAATACTCGGACTTAAAACTCAATTTGAGATTGATCGAGCCTTAAGCTCAAACCCGACTCGATAAAAAAAGAGAGGTAATACTTGAGATCAACTTGATTCAAATATCAACCGAGCCATATTCGAGCTCAAATTCGAGCCTTGATCGCAATTAAAAAATATAGTTAACTATATATATCTATCTCTCTCTCTATATATATATCGATATGCTCTCAAGCTTTTGAACCGAGTATTTTGCTACTCGAATTCGAACTTAGAAAAATTTGCTCTACCCATACTCAAACCTGTTTAAAATTCTGTTATCCAAAACCGTCCCAAATCTAATTAAAACTTTGCCCAAAAATTCCAAACCTATTCCCTACAAAAATGGTAAATCCATCGGGAACCTGCCCAATTAAGTAATCTTTATTTGGATTGGGTTGTCAGATTAAGTACCCGACCTAGAATTTAAAAAAAATAAAAAAGGGAGGAATAATATCAAGTTTTGCTAAACATGTTCTATTCGGATTCGGGATGGATAGGATGCCTGCAGAAAAATCCACTCGACTACTGTTTTTACTCAGATTCAAGTTGAGTTTGAGTTCTCCGTGGGCTGCTCGGCCTATTTGTAACACTAAAGAAACCTCAGGACCTCAATCTTGAGCAAGAGGACGCCAGCTTCCAGGGAAAGTGGGGCAATATTCCACTCAAAGTTTAGTTTATTGAGAGGCTGGCAAATCAAACTCAGAGCAATGAGGCAAATGGGTTTTAAATGCGAGCCAAATGCAGATTACTCCAGGACACGAATGAGTGGCCCCAGTTGGCCTGGCAAGGACTCATAAAGCTAAAACGATAACCATGGGATGTTTCAGATCATGAATGAGGGAGGTGACGAATACAAATAACTCATCCCCGAATAATTAATGTCGCATTTCATTAAAATACTAAAAGAGCTTTGGAATCTCTTGAGAACAACATATCTAATGATTTGAAAGTTTAGATCGGAGTGTGTCTGTAAGCTGCAAGCTTGATATCCCTCTTTACCAAAAGAATAAATAAAATAAAAGAAAATAAAAGTTAGGATCCGCATGACTCTTGGTTTTTGAGGCTCTACCTATTGATCGTTCTAACACGCCAAAAAAGATTTCATCACACTCTCATCATCCAATGGTTTCTTTTCAATTAATGAATTAATTAACTCAAGGGCATGGCCAAGTTCATGAGTGCCCAATCCATCAATTATACTTTTTGATTCACCATTCTTTTTCTCTAGCGTGCAAATTGCTTTTTGATTGTCTCTTATTGCCATGTTGATATGTATAGTTCTGTTAATGTTGGTCCATAGGCATGCCTCCAAGCCATGGGACCAATGCCTCATTAGTGAGGGACCTTCGGATTGCCAATGGCTGCATGAAGATCCATTTGAATATAAATACATCCATGAAAATTAGAAAATAAAATATTTGAAAACTAAGCATGAAGATCCGAAGTGGAGTTCTATAATATAATTCCAATATGGTTAGCCATATAAGCCGCCACTAATTCAGTTACACTATTTGCTTTTCTATAAATATCTTATTTTTGAAAAGAGAGCAAAATATGCACCATTCACCAACAATGCTATAGAACAAGATAAGATCTAGCATTAGCAGATGATAAATCTAAAAGCCATCTAATAACTGTTGAGCCATTTGACGTCAAGCCTATTTCATGTTTCGTTACTTTACTTTCACATTGGTGGTCTACCTAATCTGTATTTCCTTAATTTTGTGCAGGATATCAACTACATATCAAGAAGGCCAAACATGAAATATGCCCTTCTAGTGCGTATGCCATGCAGGTGAATTTTATTGATACATACCCTCCTACTTGTGTAACATTATTTGCTCATCATCATAAAATTTTTCTGTAAACTTTTTCTTCTTTATACATGTATATATACACATGTAGATATATGCATACATACATGTATGCACAGTGCACTTTACTAGTATCCCTTGCCACAAACTCTAGCAACAGAACCAGATCAAAATAATAGTTAACCTGGCATCCATTATGTTTGGCTGTTCAACAAACTTGAACAAATGGAATTACAGCAGAAATTGGAAAAGCAAGGATAATAATTTTCATTTGTGGTTCCCTGCACGTAGTTCATGTAACATATGTATCATTTCTATGGAGAAATAAGCTGCAAAACTCGAACATAGAATCTCTTTCTAACAATAGCCAGATTCCCATCAATATTATATTGTTTTATACTATCAATGCTGAAGCGATAAAAAATTTTATACAAATAAGTGACACAGCTATCATATTAGGTACTCCACAATGAGGTTCTTCACTGACAACTTGCTCTTAGATGAGAAAGCTTCAATGGGGGAGTTAAAAGTTTCGATATTGAGTTCTTTGTCACCAATTTGGAGAGTTCGAGCCAAAGATGATTTATCTTAACACCCATTAAACTTAGTTGTTAGACTAGTTTAAAATCTAAATTATTCTCATGAAAAGCTGGAAAGGATGAATTATTCGTCAAAAAACAGGAGACATACACCGAACCTTCAGCTATTAGAGATCAAAAGGAGGAGGGGGAACATTTTTTTCCCCCTCCTCCTTTCTTTGGCCTCAAGGGAGTGATCTTGGCTAGGTGTCAAAGAGACAAAAAAACATCCTTCGTTATCAGCAGACCGACAGATTCTTACCAGCGAGAGAGACTTCAGATATGTCTCATCGTTTTGAGTGGTCCCTGCTTTAGGGAGAGGGGTGGGCCCACATCTAGATTGCTCCGACTGCCCGTGTGCATGTCCTCTCGCCATTTCACCGAATTCCCACCTCACCACCCTCTCTCTATGTCTCTCTCTCTTTCTTCTTTATTTATAAAATAATTTGTTAAATCAATCTAAAATAAATATATATATGTAACAATCACAAAATAAAATAAAATTTCTATCGCAGTCATCCACAAAATAAATCCAGTCTTCCGCCTCATTAGCTTCTTTATAAATATTAACCTCATAATAATGAAGAGTTTCTTCCATTCTCCCAACAGCCTTATTTAATAACTATCAAAAAAACCTTCATTCAGAATAATACATGAAGTCTTGAAAATTTTTATTCTATTAATAAAATTATAATATCAAACAATTTAGCACCATCTTTTATATCCCTCTTTCTTCCGCTGAATCGCATGGGAGAGCAGCATTTCAAGATGCTATGGTTGTCATATGTCATCTTTTACCATCAATCTTCGATATGTTAATTGAAGAGAGGGGAAAAAAGAAAAAAAATAAACTAAAAATTTTCTATTACCAATATAGTACAAGGTTGACGCCCGCCATCCAGTTAAGCATCTGGTCTGAGTACAAAATACACGGCTTGCGCTTCCATTAGCCATGATTAGCTCACAAACTTAATTACGTTCTCAAGAGAAATATACTTAACTGCTGCCCGGTGCTTCCCACCGGGTTTATCATATGAAACGACTCCGAGTCTACCGAGCCAATGACGCGTTCGAAACTCGCTCGCAGGTACATGAGGTCACCGTCGCAGGACTTGGACTCGCCGGGGAGAACTCCGGCGCCCACCGATATCGACTGCATGAGCTTAAAAACTGCAGCATCGCTCTCGCTCATCTGCCGCCGGACGGCGAACCCCACCTTCCGGCCGTTGCAGTACGTGGACCAGGCCGGCACGCCGAACAGCGAGGCTGGCCGGGCGCGACCGCGATCGCGATCGCATTCGAGCGCGATGCGGAGGAGGCCGTGCTGCATCTCCCGGGCGAGGTAGGCGGTGGGGACGGCGAATTCGAGGAGGAGGAGCGGCGCGGCGGCGCGGGAGGAGGAGGAGTCGTCGTGGAGGCAGAAGCTGACGCGGCCGCGGCGGTACCCGAAGAAGGTGCCGGTGACGGTGGAGGTGGTGGTGGTGGTAGAGGCGTCGGAGTCGTCGTCGTCGGCGGCGGCAGGCTGGAAGCCGCAGCATGGGACCATGCACTCGACGAGGGAGCGAAAGGAGCGGCGGAAACGCACGTCCTTGCTGCAGTCGACGGCGGTCGACGTGTCGATGATGCCGAGAGGCCCGCCGTAGCTGCCCAAGTCTATCATCCTCATCTTATTTGATTGCTTAATTCGATTACTTCAAACAGGAGAGAAAGATATGATGGAAAGAGAGAAGAGAAGGGGATGGATGGGTTTATAATGGTTGAGGCTTAGAAAAGAAGAGGTTATGGAGTGGGAGTTGGTGAGGCGGGGAGGGAGGGATGGGTTTAAATAGGAGGAGGGAAAGAATAAGGGGCTAAGAAGAAGAAGAAGAAGAGAAAGGACAGGAGGGAGTGGGGAAACAGAGGGATGTTTGGTGGGGCAACTGTGTGGACCCTGGAATCATGGAGGGAAGGCCAGGGGATCAATAATTCCGGCCACGGCGGGCCCTGGGAGGCGCGTGCGTACCGGTGGAGATGGCCAGTAGCCATATATATATATATATATATATATATGGTGATGCAGGAAATATAATTCCATGGCAGAGAACAATTATGATAGAAACCTGAGCAATGGAGTGGGTGGTGGGATTCTATTGTCTATTAGTGAGAGATGCTGCAGGATGAGCATCTTGCCAGTTATAACAATTTTCTAATATGATAAAATGAACCTAGATTTAAGTGGGATTTTGCAGCCATTTGAGAAATATTACATAATGTAAATTGTGTTAAGGCCTGATAAATGTCATTGCTTTAACAACTTCAAATATAAATATTTGGGGTCTGGCAAGTTAACACTCTAGATTATTTTTTGCTTTGAGCTTGTTCAATTAGAATGTGAACATTGATAACCAAAGTAAAGATAAACTAGGACTCAGATTTGTTAGAAAAATAGGTTATTTAATATGATGCTCAGCTAAACATAAACTGTTCTGCAATATATTATTTTTTTTGATAAATTAAATATATAAAATTTATTTTTTGATATATTAGTTTTTTTAAAAAATATTTTAATGAAGAAAAATTCTTTCAGATAAGTCTCTTGATGCCTCTTAGACCAGAAAGATAATGGTGGAGGGGCAAGCCTGATTGATATGGTTCACCAGCAGGATTCTCATCTTTCTTTTTATTTTTTTGCATCAAACTTCGACTAGTCTCAAAGAATATAATACTTTTATTCATCAACTAAAGGCCGGACTGGTTTGAAGACAGCCGCTATTTCAGCTGTAACGATAAGACTACGGTGCTTGGCGGTGCTGAAGCTTTGGGCGAGTGTGGGGAAGGGCGAAGAAAGGTCAAGTTGGCTATGAGAGGACGAAGAATTTATGGGGACTAGGAGACGGTAGAAAGTAAAACGCCGCAGGATCTTGTAGGCTTCTTTATCGGCAACTCTGTTCCCAGTGGGCAGAGGCTGGAATGAGGTCGTTGAAGATGAGATGAAACATGAAAAGGTTTTCTGAATGTTTCTCAGCCAAAAATAAAACTTTGTAAGTGGTTAAGAAATATATTTTCATGTTATATGATATTGTTTCTATCTTTTACTTATTTATCTTTAGCATTTATTGAGAAATCTATAAAAATTGTCCGTAGATTGCATGCTACTTGAAACTTTTGCAAGTTCTTGCTTATATATCTTAACCAACCTTTTGGTCTTATCTATTTTTATATTTCGATGTCTTCAAAAAATTTGGTTGCATATCGCAACTACAGTGACCAAAAAAAAATCATGCATATAGTCTTGTTGTGTGCATGAAAATGATTAAGGCTAGAGGTTATTATTGTGGCCTAATGATTCATAGTGCATGAAAATGATTATTTCTAGAGGTTATTATTGAGGCCTAATGATTCATTGGTGCATAAAAATGATGATTGCTAGTGGGCCTTAGTTGTCTAACCCTTACATGTGGATTGATAACTTGCTTAGTTTCAACAGGCTTGTCATTACTGATCTAAATGCTACAAAAGGACATGCCAATATTTGCAGATGTAGATGGTTTGCAATTGATCCATACTAGCTATCATAACTTGATAAAATTGAATGACTTGTGTCTCATGAAGATGAGGTATGGTAAGTTAAATGGACGGTTAACACAAATTATGTTCCTCCTAATTATTTTGAGAAAGCAAAACTATATTTAACCCAGCATTTATGAGTGAAAAAAGAATTGACACAAACCAGATAAAAAAGTTTGCCTTACAAAAATCATTAGGTAACAAGCACCACCCCAAAAGCAAGAACCAGCTGTTAATCCAGGGCTCTGTTTCATTTGCCAATAATTTTTATTACTCTAGATTTATTCATCTAAATAGTTTTATTGACACCCAATAAAGTTGGAATAGGGAAGGGGTACTTTGGAAATTACAGAAAAGCTCAAAACTATGTGTGTGTGTATATGTTTAAAGAACTTATTGCACATAAACTTGGTTAAATTGCTTTGGTTCAACAATTTTTTGGATTAAAGATGGAAAAATATCTGAATTTTTTTGTCGATTCAAATATTTTGGACTGCAAACAAATAAAGCGTAACATGATGTGACCTCGCATTGAGCTGTGTTAGTTTACCTGTTGGACCCGGCGCATGTTCCCCTTTGGTGCAATGAAACAAGTTATCTCCCTCTCTTCCCTAGCTGCATGCACAATGTTACTAGTGCATGCAACTAATCACAACCAATCAATTTTTGTGAGCCCTACTCATCAAACATTTTTCTCGATGCACCGCTACAAAAACAAGCAGTTGTGATACACAACGTGCATGGAATCACAGTCGGTCGTTCTGGTGAGCTCCACTTTTCAAGCTTTTTTTTTTTCAGTGCATCGTTGCAAAAAATAAGCGGTTGTAATATACAACATGTATGGTCATATGGTGCATGTAGTGTAGGAAATAATCTCGTCTCTCTTTGTGTCCACACATGATTCACAGCTATCTTGGGGTCCATTTCCTCTCTCTCTCTCTCTCATCACGAACCTGATGTATTTTTAGGGCATAAGCCTCATGGTATTTCCAGATGTAATTTTGGGCCCTCATGGTTACATGTCATGGAATCAACATTGAATGAATGCATGGTGCTGTGAATAATCTTCCTCCCTTTGCCTCTCATGTGTGCTGTGAATGTTGCTTTAAGCTAACGTACGTCATGTGAGATGGGAGCCTGACAACCATCAGTTCACGTGGAAAGGGATGGATCATCGCCCCTCCATATCTCTTTAAAATTATTCCTATAAAGATGATGAGCGACTGGTGTATGCATATATGGTATTCCATAAGCCTGGTCAAGTTTAACACCTAACGGCCATCGGTCATAATTATATTTTTTTTGGGACCTTGAATGTATCAGCCACTTGTGGGTCTCATTTCCCCCTCCCCCCCCCTGCTTTTTAATGGATCATATGAATTAGTGGTGTTAGAAAATTATTAATCTTCATGAAAATTGTTTTATTATGGTACTGCTTCAAGGAATGCAAATATCAACCATCTACCAAAAATTATATCCTGCATTGCATGCATCAATGCGACCATGCACTACGTCAATCATCAAGGCATGAGCCAATTGACGAGATGAATGCATGATGAATGAGATCCAAAGAAATGCCTCTCGGTGATTGTATAGTGCATGACCAAGTGGTATATGTAGTGCAGGATGTAATTTCTCTCAGTCTACAAACGAACTTGATGCTATAACTGCAAGATATTAGTTATGTTCTAATATTGTACTACTAGAAGAGAGCATAAATAATCATACCAAAGGTTGGGCCTTGGCTCACCAATAATAAATGGGAAGAAGTTTTAGCACCACCCATAAACTAATAATATACAATAATTTATGCTGCCACTCAGCCTTCTCTTTCATGAAAGGTTCCAGAGCCGAAGAAATGCGCTTTCCATCGAACAAAGGTCTTCTCTTTACCCACTACTTCAGAAAGAAACAAACTAGGAGAGATCTCGATCTCCATTCACTTTAGAAAAGCAGGCCCTCATCTTTTCAGTGCCCATCTGGTATAAAAGAAATGTCTCCCTCGTGCAAGTTTATTGGATGCAATCATGTCATGTCCCAATGGGAAGGGTTGGTGTGAGCACAGGAGAATGAGGAGGCTCGCAAGGGAACTGTGTGTGTTGTCATGATGGTGTGGATATAGGTAATTATGAGTATATTTGTCATTTCCATCACCACTCATGGAAAAGCTACTGGTAGAGCAAGGAGGAAGCATTTGTTGTGGTGGCATTAGGAATCAAATGGCATGAGCTACAATATTTAACTAATGCTCGACTATGCTTTGATGCTGTAATGATTTGTGCGAGCTCTAAAGTCGAAGCTTCTGCCAAAAAAATAGTTCGCATTATTCTTCGGTTCTTGGCATCCCATTTCTTGCTTTATCCTCCGTCGACGTTATAGTTCCCACCTAATCACAAATAGTGGATTTCGTCAATGCTCTTTGACTTGATTAATTTGGCCAGGAAAGAACTCACTAATATATGCAGCAAGTAAGCTAATTTAGAGTGGGCACGAAGGACCACAGCACGCCACCTTTGTGGCATGATGTGGATCTCACAAGATCATGACAACGTAGATGGTTCCAAGTGCCGATGGGGTTCTCACGTGGAAATGTTTCCTGAAGATGTGACAGTTTGAATCGGTTGCTGATTAATCATTTCTTGTTTTTTTTTAATATTGAGTACAACCAAACAAATCAAAAGTAAGAAGATGATACAAGGGAGGAGAGATTTCTGCAGCCCTCATCCAAATCAGCTCTCCAGAGTATCGAGCCACCAAGGTTGCTGATTAATCAATTTTTTTGAAGGACTAAAAGCTCTTCGTTCACCAAAGAATTTGTAGAGCTGATGAGCAACACTAGCTCGATCCTGGATTCTTCTTCTTGGGTTTCCATTTGATGTCTTTCCTAAGGATTTCAAGGTTTTGATGGTGTCTTCACTTAATGTAGGGGAACTCCTCGTGGTGGCTATGGCATTGGGTGGGGAAGCCTTCATGTCATGTTCTTGGATCATAGAAGCATATCATGTGTCTATAAAATGAGAAATCATACCCTACACTCTATGCACATACCTCATTCATCAAATGCTCATCTCGGTGCACTGCTGCAGGAATGAGCAGTTGTGATTATCAGTGTGCATGGCCACGTGGTGCATACTGTGTAGGATATAATTTTTTCTATGAAAATAAGTAATTATAAACAGGTAGAGCCTATTGAGAAAACATGCTGGTTTGGAAACGGCAGCCATGATAGCAATGTGCTCCATTAGGCATGAGAGAAATTGTGGTTTGGATAAGGTCGCCAACATTGCAGCTAGTTATATGCTCCAACCTTTAGACGTGTCATTTTCTCACTGTTCATTTGCTAGCTACACATATTTATCGATTCTTAGCTTTATGAGCTCCATGTTTATATATCTTCAGTCACTGAATGCGATAGAATGAAACCCGGCCTCGTCAAGTCCATTCATTAGTAGTGTTTTCCTTTTCCATTTTTTTCTTTGAAAAAAAGAGAGCAAAACACTGGGAGAAACCATCATACTTTTTTTTGGAACTAAAATGGGTACAGAACTGGAAAACAAGAGAAACACGAGGAAAAATAGGGGAAGGAAGAGAGAGAACAGAAGAAAAGGAAATAACCAAAAAAAAAAAGAAAGATGTTCATTACTAGCAACTAGATCAAAGTTCCAAACTAAAAATTTTCAACCATTTCTCTAACTAGGAGCATAAACAATAGGTTACCCTAAAGTTTCAAAAGCAACACATATATGGGCGCTGAAAATTTCCTTTTCATTCACCACAAGAACTGAGATGGCTAGTAAGAAATAACCAATTATTCAGCAATGTCATGGATTTCAGAATAAAAAATATCATTTTAATCTTTTCTAACACTTTTTTGTGCTTGGATCTTAAGATAAAACCATGGAAGATGGTTACAAGAAATGTACAAGGCAAAACATTTTCGTGTCTGTTGGCACCTGTTTCGCGGGAAATTAAACAAGCTTAAGAACTACATGGTGCAATACCAGTGAATAATTCGGCAAATTGACACCCATGAGCTGTATCTTGACCTTCTCAATGCATGGGTCTCATAATTCTTCGTTAATAGACCATATGTTCCATACTTAACCACCAGACCATCTCTTAAGTAATCGAACGGGCTTTTAATTTTCTAGGTTTGAGTTGCATTTCGAGTCTTCGGCTGTCACTAATGCATATTTCTACCACTTGCTAGCTAGATATAAACAGAGATATCTATCCATTGATCATCAAATTTTAAGAAGTTGATGAAGTATGCTACCATGTTTGGCGTACAAAAAAACCATGGTAAAATGCAAAACTACCCGTACATCCATAAAATTGTTCTGCATTTCTATTGATGTGTGAACTGATTGTGTTATCATGATAGACTTCACATTTAACATTGACCTAGACCCGCGGACATGCATGAAATAATCAAGTGCCAATACAGGTTTTCTTAATTGGGTTGGCCTTTAGATTCATAGTTGCCATCAACATTAATCATCTCACTTAATTGAAATTTTCAAAAGGGAAGCACAAGTTTTGGAAGAAAATTTCGTATTGGATATTAGGTGATAAAATTATAAAATAATCTACATTTGTCGCCATAGTTTTCACCCATTGATTCGAAAAGAAAATGGATACAAAAATATGTTTTTATTAAGAAAGAAATTTCACTTCAATGCTTGGGAAGAATAAGTTCACAAACAAAAAACAATCTTAAACACAACATATATGTATGGGAGATGTGTTCTGCTCAGAAGTATCTCTCTACAAATCTTAGGGTGATAACTTTCTCATTCTATCATATATCTTGTGATTTAGCATCATCATAGACCTAGTGGGAACCACTTGGACCTAACAATTGTAGTACCAGTAAGGAAAAGTAGACATGGGCCCTCCAATGTAAGGGAACTGGACCCTTCCCACACTTAACCAAGAGCCTATCTCTCAGCCCTGCGTTACATTCGGCCCAAGATTATGGGCCTTTTCCTGGCCCATAGACACCCTAGTGAACGACTAAACGGTCCAAGCCTCTTCCAGAATAGACCCATTAAATTTGGGGCTGACTAACAGATGAACTAATTCAAAGGTAAAAATCCTGGAAATGTAGCACATTTGTATGTTTCTAAACTTGTAGGTAGCTAACATTTTGCATATATGAGAATATGTGTTTCAATTGATGTTCAAATTAATCGATTGCTCCCTAGTTGCTTTAGGGCAAATGGCTTTGGAGGGCTGCAGTGATGGAGCGGCGATTGGTTCGAAGTTTTTGGTTCGATCGATGTTTTAAGACCCAGCCAGGTTGACTTGATCGACCCATGACATGTAAGGATACAAGGGTTGGGTCAAAACCCTAGAGACAGATTTCCTAAAATCCGATCGACCCATTATTTGAAGATTTTCAAGTTGCTCCCTCCGGTATCTTTGCAGCCCGCCAAACTAGCAATTAGTCCTCTTTTCTACAATTCAAGGGCTTTTTTTTTTCTTTTTAAGAGGAATACAATTCAAAGAATTTGGACATATGAGCCGCCCTCCTAAATATCGAATTTGCATGAATACCTTTCCAAAATTAATATTTGCATGTATACTCAAATAAAAAATTTGTTTTGTTATTCTATCCTTTTTTTATTTTTGTTTTTGCATATGTGCCCATGCCATCTAACGACGTTAAAAAATTAACGGTTTCAAACTAAAATAAAATGACTAAAATACCTTTATTGGGTCGATGCGCAAAAAGAAATATTTATAAGGTGATCGCAATGGAAGATAAAAAAGTAATTTCAAATTTCTATTTTATTTTTAATTAACATAAATAAGGTTTTTATTAACGGTGCTAGAAGAACTGTTATATTAGGATTATTTGTACAAAAATAGTATTTTATGAGGGTACAAAAATAAATATAAATTTTAAGAGGGTATTCACGCAAATTTGAATTTTTAGAAGAATATTTATGCAAAAAAAACCTTCTTTTTTAAATAAACACATTCATCACCCAATTTTTGGCTATAGGACAAAACATATTCAACTAATATAAACCTCTATGTTAAATGATTATTATAATCACACTACTTATCTTTTCTGATTGTTATGTCACAAACTCCTTGGACGAACAAGCCACGCCCCATCCTCTCTTCAATTGCAAAAACATCACGACTACGATCATTGTTTTAAGAGGGAATGATCAAATAAAATTGGTGGTTAGTTGGATAGAAGCAAGTTTTGTTCCATTCAACAAAACTGAAAGTCCACAATGACTTTTTCCAAAATGCAAGACTATTTTGAGATTTGGTTGGCGGTTATATGTCAAGATCCTGCTATTCAATTGCCAAACCATCAAAGCAACATGTTTCTTATAGCAGGGAGATATGGTCGACTTTAAGAAACCCAATGAATATATATATATATATATAACGTTTTCAATGTTTCAGCAGTGGTGTTGTTACAAGAAACTTGAGTCAGATCCCGTACTTCAATATTTAGTTGGCTTCCATCCATGTTAATTATCAGAACTTCTATTTTCTCAACTTGCAACTACATGTTCCTTGTATTAAAATGTTGCCGCTAGAAGTTAAACCCAAGACCTAATCTAATGATAACTAGCTAGTTTGCAGATCTATCTTGTGCCAAATTCTAGCGCTAGTGCTATAGAGGATTCAAGACTCCACTTGATTCCTATTTGAAAAACCATAAAAAAAATTGAAGCTTAGGTTCGTGTGCATCAATTTGGATCCTTCAATATATTTATTTCTTAAGCTAGCATTGCTCCCCTAATCCCTACACCATATATCTTGTACCTACCTCCTAATTGTAAGCTCTATCATTTAACACTCTATGATTACCATTTTGCAAGTAATATACAAAATTGTGGCACATGACACTTGAGAGAGAGAGAGAGAGAGAGAGAGAGAGAGAGAGAGAGAGAGAGAGAGAGAGAGAGAGAGAGAGAGAGAGAG
>JAOXJJ010000913.1:29948-47668 GCA_025769935.1 Phoenix roebelenii
TAATTAATCCTATGTTAGACATATTGATTTTAATAAATATTTACTAAATATTGTATTAATATTTATTAATAAATATATTTATATATTAAACATATTATTTATAAATATTATTAATCAATATATTAATATTTTGTAATATATTGATATAATATTAATAAAATATATGTTATTATAATTAATAGTAATTATATTAAAATTAATATAATATAAGTGAGAGTATTTTTATCAAGAAATGGTATTTTTAGATTACCTATACCGGGTAATTCAATGTGAAAAAATAAATAGCACGGTTCAGTGGAATTTGTTTTACTCTTTCTCTCAGAAAAATTGACATGGAATCCATCATTCATTTTATCATCTCTTTCTTTCGGTTTTTTAACTAAGTATGGTAATCTAGCATGAGATTTATTTTTTAATACCAGGTTACCCCCAACCAAATATGCCTCAGGCTTAATGCATGATTAGCTTTGAGATTTAGGCAATGTTGCATTTTCTAATTGAGTAAATCACAAAGTCCATCTCATAGAGCAAATTGACAATTTTTGAGAAATAAAGCTGTGACAACCAAATTTCAAGTTGGAGTTCAAGGACAATGACCAGTGTGAGTAGTTGAAGTTTCTGGTTGCATTAGTCTCCGATAAAAATCTACAATGTGTACAAAATAGATAGGAGAATGAAAACTGATCTTCCTCTGAAAAATCTCAGATGGAGAAGAAAAAATCATCTGTGGTAATCTTAAAAGGAGCAAAACATCACATCGCCAACTCGGCGAGTTTGGAAATGGATCGGCAGAAGGCCCAAAGGGAGTCCCCGTGAGAGAAAACGGCGTTAGAGCCCCGGGATAACGAAAGGCCGTCAGGTTCGTGACGTCCGTCTCGCCGCCTTGCGATGCCCGCGTCGACTTTTGTGGCCGCCGCCTCCCCCGCGGTCACATCATCCATGGGACCCACGCCTCTCGCACGTGTGCCCTCGCACGCATGGGGCCGGGGCTTGCGTCGAGCTCTAGTTCCTCCACGTGTCCTGCGGTGGGTCTGGACGAATTTGGTACTTCCTTTTTCTAAAGCGGCCGGATGGAAAGGATAGAGCGGTGCGTTTGGACCTGTACCTTTCTGGGCCCCGCGAGACCAAAAGAATTATAATCCCAAAAATGCCTCTATAATTTGAAGGGAATAATAAGAAAAGTAGTATTTTGATTGAGTTTGGACTTTGGATTGGAAATTGTTAACCTGATTTCAAATTGGGTTAGAATTAGGTTGATGGATTGAGTAGGTGAAACAACCTGAACCCAACCAAAAAGCATGTAATTAAGTTATCAAGCAATACAACTTGAAATTTAATTTTGTATTGCTATAATGAGCTCTCAATTTGATTCAACACAAACCTAATCTATTAGTATATGAACTGGGGCCCAAATTATGTTTTGTTTGAAAAAAAATATGGTTGGGTTCGGTTCTGATTTGGCAATTGATTTAGTTTTGTTTTGAGTTAGTTTACGATCAGGATGGTAGGTAGTCAGATTGGCCCTTGTTGGTACACAACTAGGATTTTAGATAGAATGGGTTTAATAGAACTTATGCAATAATTTGAAGATGCTTAACTTGATGATTCATATCAAAGGCTTATACAATGTGAGCTCATAAGCCAACTTCTCGGCCTCTCTATATTCAACTTCATCTAACTTGTCCAAGTTGCATCCCTAGTTTCAAAAGCAAGGAATTGACTGCTGCTGAATAATCAAAACGTAGAGTAATGTTAAATTTATTTTACTACCATGCTCAATTAGGCACCATTAATTGTAGAGAGAGACAAGTTTTTTTCCAGTTTCCAATCCTTTTTTAAGTAAAAAGAATTAAGGAAGTCTTGTCCATAGATACTGTAAGGAAAATTACTCTCTAAGAATATCTCAAAGTCTAATTAGGTGTGGAATTCTTTTGAAATTTAATTCTTATATTATCAATTAGATCCTTATTTTTTCCAAAAATAAACCTAATATGCCTCAAAACCGACCACAACTAATATCGTAGACCGGTCAATCACAACTCACCACAAATCTCTTAACTAACCAATCAATGCTCGCAATGTGGCCAGCCTAAAGATATGCAGAGAGTTCTTCAAATTTTAAATTCTCACTTTAGTTGGCAATATCTCAGCCATGGTCGCGAGTAGTCTTCTTAACCGTATGCGCGAGATGCGCGGAGCGTGATGCGCAAGTAAAACACCCACACGTGACCTTTGAGACGTACAATGGACTATCAAAGATGGCAGATCCGCATGCATAAATTCCTTGGTGACGGAAACCGACTCTCATCTATACAAACCAATCTCGGAGGACCCTCTAAGCAAACACTTTTGAGCCCTCTTACGTCCTTGTACTGTCACTTTACCACTTTTACAACACCTCCATTATTTTCTAAGAGTTTGTCTAATTAAGCATTGGAAGGTCCTCCGTTGGAAACTCTCCGACAAAAAAACTTTTCTGTTTTTGCTATTTCAGATTGGATCCGATGTCAGAGCGAACATCTGAGCATGGTCTTCACTTTCCAACACCATTTTAGGAACGACTAGCATTAGAGCCATCTACACCTGAACACTTCGACCACTGGCATGTTACTTCGAAGGTACATCGTGATCTTCGGCCAATTTCTATAGTCTAAATAGTCAGACGTCCGATCCCTCTAGCAACTCAGCTAGCTGAGCTAGAGCATCACTTCATTCATGAAAAAGTTCTTGTTGGCACTATTATTGCTATAGAGGTGTGAAGTCAAGAGAATATTACCGATATTTTTACCAAATCACTCTCTAAAGAACAGTTCGAGTTACTTCGTACTTAACTCAGGCTCGTTTCCAAAAAATTGCTCTAAGGGAAGTGTTGAAATTAGTAGAGTTGATTTTCTGGAATAGTCTAAATACATAATTAATTTAGATTTATACAAGGATCATTAATATATTCATATACTTATCCATCTTTACATCTTCTTATACTATCTCTTCATTTTTCTATGCAACCTTAATTAAAAGTAATTAGTGTGAATGCATGTACTAGGAGTTTCTATAGAGTCTCTAAAATACCTCCCCTATTGGTTGCATTTTAACATGTAACCATAAATTGATTGTTCTCCATCTTTATATGGAGTTTCTTCAATTAATTGTTTGCTCTTATTCATCTTTGGAGGTCTATATGAACAACTTGCTTTTCTTCATATTGTGGTTGGTGGTTTTGGACTAATGTGACTTCAGTTGCACTATCATTTCCTATACAGATCACACCACATGTCCTTTCTCCTTCCAATTCCATTACAGACTTGCTCTAAGAAAGCTTTAGAATGAGCCGAGGAGTCAACCAGAGGTAAAGAAAATATATGAGCAGCAATCAGCAAGCCCATTTCAGTGAGAATAGAAACAACAACTTCTTTTGGTAAAAAAAAAAGGCTTTCACCCTGTTCATATCCTGAGAATCTAACGTAATTTACCGGCCTTCTCTTTGTTTTCTGTTTAAACAAACCTCATAACTTCTTTTGTTCATTCCTCTGCTTTCTTCTATTCACTTAATCCTCTTGGTATCTCTTCAGTTGCTTAATAAAGTAGGTGGAGCTTGTATTACCTTTTTTTTCCGAGAAAGAGAGAAAAAACCTTCCATTTTTTACGCAATGAAATTGTTTGCAGAATATGTGATCAAGCTTCCTTGCCTTTTTTTCTTCCTCACCCACACCAACAACCACAAGGACAAACCTACCCTTAAAATGATACTTGAATTTTAATGTGAGCTCAGCTAGAAGCCCATTAACAATGAACTTTGAGATAACATATGAACAGATAGTAGTCCTACCATTCATTGTTGTGCAAATAGCTCAATAGGCCAAGGTCTGACTTGTATTTGATTTGAACCCGAATCATATCTTTAAGTCTAGATCGGAGGGCATCGATATCCCGAGAACCCAACTCCAACAAATTAGTTCGACATGGAACTAATGGAATGGCATCTAATTGGATTGGATTGAAATAGCATGCCATGAAATTTACCCCATTTGTCGAATATAATAATCGAAACTCGAAACTAGTCAAGTAGAATTATACTCAGAGATGGCAGGTGTCTCAGGTCAAAACTTTTCAACAATGAGGCATGACTTATAATACCTTATACTAAATTAACATTATCGGTAAAACAAGCTTCAATGAAACACTCTGTTGGTCGTTGCCTAAAATAACAATAATAAGAAAAAATAATTCTAGATGTCAGGCACAGAACCATTCAGTTAAGTCATACAATGGAGCAGCAAGGAGGAAAGCATTACTTCATGCCCAGGCCCATTAGGCCCAAATGCTATGTGGGCTCTCCTTGCTGGACTACCCATTCGAATATTGTGGACATGGAATTGGGCTTGGAAGAGTCATGGACTGGGCATGATAGGTAGGTCATTGATGTCCTTCAAGAATTGTCACAAGAGGCAGATGAAAGGCTTTCAGTCTTTCCCTTCAGCCATGCCCCACCTGATGTGAGCTTGTGATTTAGTGGGTGATTTCATGCAAAACTGGGCATCGTCGATGTGTCATGCATCGACACAATTATGGTAAACATGTAAAGAAAAAGATATGGCCATAAGCATTCTTGTAATCAAAATCGAATCGAGCCTCTCTCTATTTAATAACATCAGCTGGATCATGTTGATATTAAATTGAATTAGTTGGTATCCATGTCTTAGCACCCATTGGACTCTGTGAGTCAGTTCTAAGCCCTATCTTGCTCTAATGAAAAGTTAGACAACAAAGTGTCTTCTTGAGCCATTTACATTAACACAACAAGAATATACGCATACTAGCAGCATAGGATTCACATAGCAGGATTAGTTTTCTGAAAAGCCCCTGTCCATCCTTCTATTCCTCTTGAATTGGTCTCTCCCAGCCACTTCTTCAGCCACCCCTTAACCCTTCGAATAACTCTTCCTGATAATAATTACTATTTTCCATACATTTAGCAAAGTAACACTGAACTTTTCTTCTGCATTTACTATCCCTCAAGTGCACAATGCCGACAACAGGATTCTTAATAATAATAAAACACAATTAGTGCAAGCTTAAAGATAGCAAAATATCATTAGAAGGAGACTCTATAGCAACCATTCATTGGATCAAAATCCACCCAACTCTTGCTCTTACAACATAATCCAATTTGGTGCAATCTTTGCGAAATTGCCAATATACTGCAAAGCTTCGCTGTTGGCCATGCTTTCCCCAAAGGTAGTCAATCAGTGGATTAGCTGGCTTGTTTGACAGCCACACCCTATAATACAACTTTCTACACTGAAACTGCGGAAAAATTGTTTTCTACAGGAATTGCCAATATATCTCTAAACAAGTATTGAACAACATAAAAGTTACATTCGAGCTCAGGTCTTGACTAATATATTATTTAATATTAGTATGCATGTTAAATTATTAAACTGTGTATTTGGTATAGTTATTTTGAGATGGATCTATTTATTTCTAATCAATCTACCTTTGTTTCTGATTATATAATTTTGTTTGATATGTCGTGATTTAGTGCAATTGTAGACTGAATCAATGCCTAATTTGAGCTCCGCTTCTTTTTGTTTTATTGGAAGTGATTTTAGATCTGTGAGGATCCGTACGGGCATGTGTTTAGTCCAACATCGGTTATTCGTCGGATAGATCTTGGCTACTTCTACAAAATCAAGAAACCAAATAATACCTATCGACTAGCAATTTTAAATGAGGTCCTGGGTGGTTACAAATGGTATCAGAGCGGATTTAGCCCATAATCTATGTGAACTAGGAGACACTGCAGCACAGATCCATTGGGGCTGACTACGAGTCAATTATGGTACTTGTGATTAGATTTAAATGGATTCGAGTCTTTAGCTTGACGAGGATGTCAGAGTTTAAATAGGAGGAGTATGTGAGGATCCGTGCGGATGTGTGTTTAGTCCTACATCGGTCATTCGTTAGATAGATCTTAGGTATTTATACAGGATCAAGAAACCCAAATAATATCTTATGCCTAGCCATTTTGGGTAAGGTTCTGTGTTGTTACAGGATCAATATGAGCCTTTACTAGTTTTGCCCTTTGATCTGACTCAATTGTGACCTCGATATTATCTGATTTTGTTTGATATTATTCGAGCCTCCACATCCCAGCCCAGAGGCCATGAAGCAATGCCTCTGATTAATAGATTTATTTATTTATTTATTTTGCAGTTCCACAGAACAAGAGTCAATAAAGGCCACATGAAGCAATACCATATCTTCCACGGTTCCACCCTCCTCCAGCTGGATTTAAGGTGGCAAGATAAAAGCCAGAGCAACAACTCAATGTCAATCCCAACCAAAGAATAGCTGGAATCAAACAAAAAAGATCAACAGAGCCAAAGAATCATGGGTGTAGAAAAAGTTATCATCTGCAGAACAGCTCACACTAACCAAGGCATGACTTCTCCAATCTAAATTCGGAGCTCCAACTTAATTCCTAACAGATTATTAAAGTAATGTATTAACAAGATAGCAGCTAACGGGCCCAAGGATTACTATAACACCTAAAGGACTTGCACAATAATAAGCCCTAGGGAGACAACTAAGCAGCGTGGGGGATAGCTTTTTTGACTCCCACCATTAGGAAACATCGCTGCAAGTAGGTGGAACCTTCACTGGAGAAGGCCTATGATGCGTGATGATCACATCTCCCATTCTCTGATGGACCAAGACACCTTGAGCAATCTTCCATCGAACTTACTGCTCATCTTGATCTTACATGTCACTACATTAATTTAAATATCTTCCATATATATAATATATACCAAGGAGAAATTATATCTTACACCTAGTGTACCATCTCAACGGTACACCGGACCAATTCATCTTAGCCATGCGGACATTCTCGCCATCTCAACATAAGGAAGAAAAAGAAGCGAGCGCCCCAACCTCTCTCTCGAGCCAATGGAACCCTCCTCCAGCTAGAATTGCTTGCATCTTTATCTCGACCTTCCCCTAAGCATCTTCCGCCTCTCGAATGTCGCTCCTCTCCGATCTCTTCCAAAACCCTAATCCACATCCTCTGCCTCCTAAGATCATGGCGGCTTTAGCTTTCCCACGAGCCTTTTCCTTCTTCTCCCAAATCCTGACCCTAACCCTAGCTCGAGTTCAACCATCTCATTCCCCCCTCCAACATGACCTTGTATGGGTGTGAGAGGAAACGCAGCCACTGATGATTGGGAAGGCCAAGAGGTACAACATCTTTACCGCCCCACCACCGACCCCAAGCTCTGCTAAGCCTGAAGACCTTTGAGTGCGACCGATCCCTAATCCTCGTCCAAGAAACGTGGCTCTTTTACCTATTAGGGTGGCTTCACCGTCACCGGCTTCAACAACACCAATGAATGCCGGTGCCCTCGCTTTTTTTTTTGTTTCCTACCTCCTTACACTAGGGTGGTCGAAATATTCACATAGCTGAAATGAATCGATCCGATATACTGCTTAGCTCATACATCAATCGGGTGTAAGATATAATTTCTTGTATGTTTAGCCAATAGAACACTTAAGAGACTGCTAACAATTTAATTCTCCAACCAAGTGTTCCTCCAACCATACATCTAAAGGAATAATACACATTAAAAGCCACTGGCATCCCAGTAGCAAAAGTTCCAGAGGCAGGTCCCTCTCAACAGCTGTTGGTCCCTACGATCCATTATTCCTCACAATTATTGAACTCACTACGTTCACGTGACACCAACCAGGCCGGAAAACACGCATTAGAAATAATCATAAGCACCCTTTCGTGAATACTTTATTTATTAGACCAAGGTCTCTCCAAATCATTCGCCCGTCCAAATCGGTCAAAAGAATCACCACTTTATAATCCAACATAACGTATGAAGAATATAATCCAGCTTAAAAAAGATCTACGTATAAGATTAATGAAGGAAAGAGGAAAGAGGAAAGAGGAAAGAGCAATGAAACCTACACAAACCTTGAAAGAGTACGAGAGCAACCACATCTTTACGTACACATAAATCTGGGGTCCTCCAGCATTCCTTCTCCTTCCCCACTATTGCTTGCAGGATCCCCCACCAGAATAGCAGGAGAAAGCAAGCTTAATTAAAACTTCAGAGAAGATTCAGAGTACTCCAGGACACCCTCAAAGAATGCTGAAACATTTTGGCGATGGCTACGTTCTGATGGATCCAATTGTTTCCTTCTCAAACTGCTTGATGGTGCCGGCGACACGCTTCATATTATCATCATACACGTATGGGATCTTCTCAAACCATGTTGCATTGCCTTTGGGTGGCACAGGAATGAATTCCCTGCACGGCTCTCCCAATACATTGATGGAATTGTGGTAGTGGTAGTATCGGATCATGTCCTCCGTCCTGTGGGTCGTCTTTCCGATGACATTCTGCGACATGTGAACTCCGGTGGCATATGCTTTCCTCGCCTGAATGGCGTATTTACGGTCTCGCCGCACTCCGGTGATCGAGTTCCGGAAGACCAGCTTCTCAAAGCCCCATTCCCTGGATATCCACAAGAAAGCTTTCAAATTCCAAATGGAACAAAGGAACCTTCTCCTTTGAATACAGTATGATACAAAACAAACATGGATCCAGCTACTTTTGTACCAAAAGAGGGAGAAATATGCTACATATGCATGATATATGAGTATATTTAGAGAATGAGAACTTGATACCCTATAAAAAGTGCATCATGGCAAAGAGGAGATATTACTAAGGCTCTTGTTCTTCAATACCAATGGAATCCTGAATACCAATTAAGAACAAGACATGCCCATAGTTTTGCAACATTACTTCTTATTATTACTCATAAGACAAGCATAAAATAAGACCAAATCAACAAAACCCCTACATGATACACTGCTATTGATAGAGGTTCACTTTATTCAATATTCTTGGAGCTAATAACTATTAGGCAGTCTCTTTCTAACATCAGAAAAACCAAATCATTGCAAATACACAAACTACAAAGAGATCCAACCAAGACTACATCCCAATATTACATCAATATAGTTGGTTTAATTTTTGAAAAGATTTTTGAGTTGACAAGCATTCGGATCATATAAGACATATAAAATTAATCAAAAGCTCTCTCCTTTCTCCTGGATGGGTATCTCAAATTCCTGAAAAGCATTTTCCAATGCTTCACGATACAGAACAAAATCGAGATATATAAGAAAGATAAGAGCAACTTAGAACGCATTTTCTTCTTCTGGTTCTGTTTCTGTTTCTGGGATGCGGAACTTTTAAAGGCTTCTTTTTTCTTGAAATAAAAAGGGAGGACCTAAAGAATCTATACTAGTCCTTTAATTCCCCAAATGCATAGACCCCCTCAATAAACTCTTTAGATCCTATTGCTTCATTAAGGATCTTTGAAGTTAATAAACTTTTTTAAAATCTCAACCAAGAACGACATGCCAATGTCTCTAAGGAAACCAAAAAAATTTCTTGAAAACCTCAAAATTTCCATTGGTATAGAGTTAGAGAGCTCACTTGGAGTAGTCCTTCTTAGGATCCAGCACGCACAGCTTGCTTGACATGGGATTCTGCTCGATGGTGAATTGAGTATACCCCGAGAGCTTGTCGAGCACCGACGCCAGCGTCCGCCCCTCCGGCAAATACAAGTACTCATCGACATCGAAGAAGAAGGTCCAATTGGCGGCGTGCCGATACCGGTGCAGGCAATCATTCACCACCAAGAACTGATTGTAGTAGTATCCATCATACTCCGCCTGCGCACGGATGTCCTGCACCGTCGCCCGCCCAGCTTTCACCCACGGCTCGAGCACCGCCTTCACCTCCGGGCTGACGCCCCCGGCGTCGTGGAAGACGAAATGGGAATTGGGACCAAAGAAGTAAGCATGGTAGGCCATCCATTCTCTGATCCTTCCAGCACTCAAATTGCCATACAAGGAGGAGCCACAGTAGAGGTACTCGTACCGGAACGGCGGCTGGTAATGGGATTCGTCGTAGGAGCCTGGAGACTCCTTCAAAGCTACGAACTTTTCGTAGCGGCGAGAGGTGGTGGAGTAGTAGGCGTGGAGGAGGAGCTTGCCGCCGGCGTTGTCGGCATTGGGGTTGGAAGGGAAGGTGCAGTTGACGACGACGACGGTGTAGACGCGGCCGTAGCCCCAGTCGGGGAGCATCTTGTAGGCCTTGGCGCGGACGGGGGCGGCGGACGGGTTGTTGGAGACCCACTCGCATTTGAACCAGGGGGTGCCGAAGACGTGGGTGGGCTTGGAGGCGAGACCGACGACGGCGAATGTGGCGGCGCCGCCGCGGTAGGCGCCCATCTGGACGAAGAGCGAGGCGGCGCTGCCGTACGCCGGGAAAACTCTCTTGTTTGGGTCGGAAGGAGGAATAAAAACGGGAGCTTTTTGGATTGTGGGGGTGGAGGTGGAAACAGGGGGAACAGGGGAGGAGGAAAGCTTGGATTCTGAGCGTGGGGAAGTGGAGTTGATGAGAGGGCAAGAGGAGGAGCGAGAGGAGAGGAAGGATTCGTAGGGTTGGAGCTGCCACATGGCCATGAGAAGCGTGAGGACTACAAGGGTGGCTATGAATGGCTTCATATCAAAACAGGCGAGGGGAAGGGAAAGGGAAGCTCCACCATTTCCACCATTTCCTCCACATACGCCATCTTTCCTCAGGATGGGCTTCATCTCTTCCTTTACTTAGCCTCCTCCTCTTCTTCTTCCTCTTGTGGCCTTCCCCCTTCCCTTACCTTGTGCGAGAGGAAGAGGAAGCGCTCTCTTTCTGGGTCTTTGTTGGTGGGAGCGAGGACGGAATGAGGAAGGAGGGTGTGTGGGGTAAAGCAGGGATTGCCATGATGTGGTGGCAGAGGAGGGGGTGAGGAGAATGCCACTGGATTTCGGAGGAATCACAGAAGTGGCTACCGTTCACAACAACGGGCCCAAGCTCTGGAAGACGAATAGGGATAGGGACTTTACTCGGCCTCTGTTGTCCTTGAGCACGGATCTTGAGCAGGTTATCCGGTTAAGGAAGACAGAGAAGGTGACCTTTTCCTCTTAGGACAGAAGATTAACAAAGGACACGATTACTGATGTAAATTATAAAATATTCATCATCCTACTTTTTCTTTGTGCTGTAATGTTGATGATCTTGATTTGCTCTTTGATTCTGGAATACTGATACTCCTACTAGAAGCCACCTGGAGTGGCAAAGCAAGATAATAATGGCGGCATAATAATGATATATGAAGGGTGAAGAAAAAGATAGTGAGGAAGGCACAAACTATATTATATTGGTGCAAATGATAAAGCAATTGCTGTGAGAAAAGTAATTAGCCATCCAACCATTCAATAGTTAAAATTTTTCAGTTAATAATCAACCAAAAAGATGGGGTTCTTCTGCTCTATATGCGGCAATAATATTGGAAGGCCATGCATCTTTTTCTAAATGTTCGCTTGGTTAAAGGATGACCTTTTGATATCCACAATCTTTGGACTTCATCGCGTCCCAGGAAGATCAAATCCAAATTGAGAAGAGCATAAGATCAAGTTATCATAGTTCTTTGTTAGCATATTTGTTTGGAGAGAAACTCTGGAATCTTTCTTGAAAGAAAATCTTCTATTAATACAATCCCCTCCAAGTTATTGCATACCTTTCAAATCTAAAAAAAATTATGCAATGGAAAAATAAAGGAAAGCCATCAACCTCTCAGTGACTCCTTTTCCTTTATTATAAATGTTTGTTTTTCAGTCCTCTACTCCTCTGTAACTTCTTTCTATCTTTATTTATATATTTTTCTCTATGCAATAAACTTGTTTGAGGAAATTTCTCACTTCCTCCATTTTACAGTAAAAAAAAATCAACCAATTATATTTTTATTTTATCCAGAAATTGGATGGGAAAAAAATCAGCCAAAATTAGAGTAAGGGGACTCAAATCTAAGCTTTTAGTATCAATCCTAAAAACTTGACTAACCCCACGAGTTAACAGCCAAAACTACTTTTTTTGTGACAAGTGATGATGATGATTTTAGCTTTATTTTCTTCTTCTCTTTGAATGCTTCTCAACCAATTGGCGACAAGTGACATGAAAAACATGTAGCAAACTATATCCAATCATTTGTTTCGTCATTAAATTTTCATTGCATCATTCCAATGAATAAATGAACAATGAGGCATTTAACACCTTTTCATAACTAGATCCTGTTTTTTTGTGAAACGACATTTACATGCGTCCTCAATGAAAGAGAAACATGAGCAAAAAGGCTGGGGCGCGTTCGAACCGGTCAAAAAAACGGTAAGTTCAAGCGGCAGCCGAAGACCGGAAGAGTGGCAATATTGCAATAACCGCAAGAAGCAAGTCCCAAAGATGTAGCTTCATGCCGGTAAAAACAAGCATGTCGGGTGCTTCAACGGTAACCATTCGGTGCGAAAAAGGTCAAACGGACAAATACGAATGTAATCACACGCTTGTTAATTTAAAGATCATATTTGCAGTAAAAACATATTTTATAATTAATCAAAAAATTATTATTTAATTTTGCTAAAACAATCTCCAAGATTTTAACTTTTTTTTTTCTGAAAAATTATACTCACTTGCACCCTAAAACTTTTAAAAAAGTTATAATTAACAACAAAAAAATTATTTTGCTCCAGAAATATGATCCACTACGAGATTTAGCCATATGCTTTTAATTAATAAATGCTCATCTCCCACAATTATTGTCATCGATCTTCATTATCATCACCTTCACCATCGTTGTTAATCCCTAATGCCACTGATGATCCTTCTCTCCCTATCCACTATCGACGATATCTTTTGATACGAAAAGAAAGATAGTTTTTTTGTGTGTGATACAATCAGCACACTACTACCATCCACCATTGATGATAATCACTACATTATTGCCGAGAATTTTTATTGTGACCGACGATCTACAATCATCAATAGTCGTGGAAGCCACTGTTGCATATTTTGTCAGAAAGTGATAGGTGAATGCATTTCAAACCAGTGATGCAAATATATTAAATCACTCGTACACAAGAATTTGATGCAAACTTTTCAAAAAGGTGATGCACAAGTTGTGAAATGTTGATATATATATTAGAAACATGCAATCTACACATGCTTATCTTTAATATAAAATCTATCTTTTATGTTTATAATTATGTATAAATCATTCTTTTTAATGTGTTCATCAATGATTTCTAATATATGTCTCATTTTTTTAAATATGTGCATCACCAAATTGAAACGGGCGCATTAGTTGTCATCTAATATGTGCATTATCTGTTTAAAATATATATACTAGTAATCAAATATGTGCGGATCGCCCATTTCAAATATACGCACAAAATTTTATAATATCTTTTATGCTATTTAAAGTGCATGTATTACCAATTGGAAACATATACATCAACGGTTTAAAATATGTACTTATTACTCTTTAATATCTATAATGTATGTGTCAAATCTCAGGTAATAAGTTTATCACCTATTTAAAACACGTGTATCATTATAATAGCAATTACGCATATGTCATGGAAATGGCATATATTCTTTTTTATATATGCTTGTATTCTCTTCTCATTCTCACTTTCTCATCGTTGTATTCCGAGATAACATGGTGAAGGGTATTTTTTTAGAAAATTAAAAAAATAATTATTTTTATAAAACATAAAAGAGTTTTTTGATGATAAGAGAGGCCCAAAAAAAGGCCACCTAGATTTTATTAAGAAAAAGAAATGTACAGCAAAGGAGACTACATAAAATGAAGAGTGGAGTGAAAAGTGATTAAGCTAAAAATTCTAAAGTTGTAAAGTTAAAATTTAAGAGCTGAATAGTATCCAAAACAGAATATGCTCTAATCATGTTTGACTTCCAATAAGATCTCGTAGAAGATGTAACTGGTTGGAACTTTCATCATGTGCAACTAAAGCAAAACCACCATGTTGACAAAAAGGAAAATATGGCCCTCATTTGAGTAATCTAAAACAAGAACATTCCATGGAAAAATTAGCACAAAATCCTAACTAATTTAAAATTTATCTACTGCTCTATTTAACTTCATTATAGTCACCCATAAGGTTAAAGGCAATATTCTTCACTTTAGGCCAGATTCTGTATATTGGGATCACATAGTACTAATCAATCATTGAAACCTCCAAATCCCCCCCTATAGCAATTGAGGCAATTGAAGATTTTTTATTTAAAAAAAAAATAGATTTAAGCTCCAAAATTATGGTTACCTAGAGTTTAACTATATCGCAACCGCCATAACATATATCCCATCACCGTATTATGGGATGCCTTTCTTGAATCAGAGTACAGATTAAATTAAAACAATTAAAACAAATCTTGATGTACTGAGGGGCTACATCTGGATGTGCTCAATTAGATAATCTCCAACATATCCACTATTGGTTATGAGAAGCTACTTGTGTGGTTGTTGGGTTGTAACAAGAGAAAACTACATGAGGCACAAGCTACAGACTGTGCATTTGCGTACCACAAGGATCTCATTTTATCACAATCTACCCCACACCAGCCACCGACGTGTTATTGCTCTTCCGAGAAAAGATGAGGAAGACTCCCATCAGCTTCAAAACTCACTGTTGTGTTTTTGTTATTACACCATTGTTATGCCGCCTGTTAGCGTTAATTGCCACCAAATGTTTCAGCTGAAGCTTCCCAATAAACCAAAAGGAGGTTCGACCTTCGGGTACAAAAGTACAACTGGGATCCCAAACAATCGCAGTCTAATTAATTATTAGAACTCCTGCATGAATGGAGGCCATCCATCTTAAATAAGTTACTTACCAAGTTCATTTGGTTTTGGTCTTTTCATCGATGGACCTAGAGACCAAGGGTAAGATAGACAAGGGTGCATAATCCACAGCCTTGGTTAAAGAAAATTCATATAGCCTACTATATAGGCAATCTAATCTGTGGAGAATTGGTGCCAATCCTGCCTATAATCCCTTGAGGGTGAATAAAATCAGTCACCATATACACGATGATGCTAATTTGAACATTTAAAAACTAAAATTAGTTTGCTATTATAAATAAATAATTAGAAAAGCATCGGTCTCTTCCATTCTCTACACTTCTTTTCTTTTGTGGGGCAACTTATGTATCGGAAGAGCTTTAGATTTCCACAAAGCTATTGCTCATGAACTTCCCTTTCCGTATAACCTTACTCCTTTGTAATTTTCTCGATAATCTTTTTTTTTTAATAAAATTATGGGCGAAGTTCCTCACTTCCTCCACTTTTCCACAAAAAAAAAGTGATTAGAAAATATTGCATGATATCTTGATATTGTATTATTATGATATTTCGTAATATACTAATTTATATCACTGATATAATTTGGATCAAGGTATTGAATTTATTGCACCGATGTGTATACAATACCAACATAAACCGATGCCCCTGAGGATCTCGGCTGAGATAAAAACCTGGGCTCCCATGGGCATTTTAGGATCACTATTACAGGTTACTAAACAGTGCTGGAGAAATCGCTATCTGTGTGACGGTAACTGAAAGCTCCCTTTCTTGAGGGAGGTGTCTCCTTGGCAGTATGCATGTCATGGCTTTTGGCTTTGCCTTCCTAACAGTAAGTAGGGGGGGAGTTAGGTGATGACTCTTGTCAAGGACACGCATGGGTGAAGGCCATGATCGGCCACTGCTTCAAGACAGAGTCCAGCAATGGCACAGCCTGGTGACTCGTGAGGCGTGGAACGCTTGGAGTGTGGAAGGTTTTGTGGTTTTCCTCTCATTTGTTATTAATTCTTTGGTGCACCACCAAATGGTAGCAACCAAGAATACAGACCTTAGATTTTGTGTTAAGAGATCATCACCATTATATACTTCTACCATTGTTTTAACGTGCCAAGACAAGCTAGGATGAGCAATTCAGTCATGTTAGTGACCCTAAACTACTCGCCATCTGCTCAAATGGGTCCAACCCAATCTTGGATGGACAAGTCGGTCCGGTTATTCCCACCGAAGCACTTATCATCTCTATAGGTGGAGAAAGTAAATCCTGCACTATATGCACCATGTGGCTGTACGCTATGCCAATCGTCTCGACTCGTTCTTGTAGGCTTCATTCATTATAAGCTCATTTTAGTGATTGGCTCGTAAGAACAAGTTGAGATGATTGACATGGTACAAACCCACGTCGGCGGACATGGTACATGATATATTTTCTCGTTCAGATGGGTCCAAATGCTCGTGCCTAGCTTGTTCAATCACTCATGAGTGGTCTTTGAGCCAAGAAGGAGCCTCATCTCTATTTTCATGAGTAGAGATGTGTCGAGAGGATTAATTCAATGGTTGGAGAAGGGTTTACGTTAGGCATTTCTGAAGCTGTGGATGAAGGAGTATATGACGGCATAGGATCAGCAGATGTGGGTGTCTTAGTTTTGAGGGTAGAAGGTGGCAAGTGGTCATCCATTGGATTTGTAGGATGGTGAAATGCGAGTTGGAATTTGAGAACAAAAGTGACCAGCTGGTTCATGGACTTGTTCTTTGGAAAAGGATTGAGTGGCTTCAAGAAATGTGACATCATGGGAAATAATGAGGCATTTAGAGGCAGGATCATCATATCAATAGCCTTTTTAATGAGGCAGACACTAGCGACAATATCTTTCGACTAGCTTTTTTGGATACTAATATAGGATTTTGGAATATGAACAATATCTTTCGGTCTAGCTTTTTTGGATAAGGTGTTAGGTTGTGAGAGCTATGCAGCCTTCAAAAGTCACCATCAGGAGATGGTCGGCCATCAAACAATGT
Organism: Phoenix roebelenii; assembly: GCA_025769935.1. Lineage (NCBI taxonomy): Eukaryota > Viridiplantae > Streptophyta > Magnoliopsida > Arecales > Arecaceae > Phoenix > Phoenix roebelenii. The sequence continues at coordinate 46,737 of JAOXJJ010000913.1, forward strand.
GGTCCACGAGCACGTACCGTGTTATGTATAGCACATATTTTTTGATGGCCGCCAATCTTCTGATGGCCGCCATTGAGGGCTACACAGCCCACACACTGCAGAGGATTCTACGCAGTCTCAAAGTGCATCCAGACTCCAACCCCGTTGAATCAAGATTAAGAACTGATAGGAGGAACTTGAAGGCACAAATTTTGCAGATGTGGCGTTGACATGACTTTAACAGCTGGATTTGATTTTGGATCTAGTTATCACCTGAAATGGCAACAAAAGAATAGTGAATCCAGCTCCAGATTTGAACAAATACGAAGATCTAAGCAATACAAAGTATAGGTTAAGAAAATCTAGGGACAGGCTGTGTCTGATACTTCCAACATTGGGTAGCTTGTCGAATCTAGGGATAAGAATGAGCCGTAGATTCTTCTTGCCTGAAGCTGCAGTTATGAATTCTATGACAACAGGTGCTGCCGAACCAAATAACAGAAAAACAGTGGCAATGAAAGCATTTAAGAGAGCTGGGATTGATGCTGTGCCTATCTCTTATCCAGCATCTGAAGAAAGATTGTAACAACTCAGGACCTCATCCAAAATGGCTAGCCGGAAGGTATTATTTCGGTTCCTTGATCCTGTATAAGTATCCAAGATCTGCCCAGTAAATAACCAATGTGGGACTAAACACATGCCCGCACGGGTCCTCACATACTCCTCCCATTCAAGCTCTGACGTCCTCGTCAGGCTAAGGGTTCAAATCCATTCAAATCTAATCAGAAGAACCACGATCAGTCCGTGGTCAGCCCCAATGGATCCGTGCTACAGTGTCCCCTAGTCCACATAGTTTATGGACCGGATCCGCTCTGGTACCACCAAATCTGTCACGCCCCGAGCCCGAGGCGCGGCAGACGCCGCACGCCCGCACGGCGGGCCGCACAGGCGTG
>JAOXJJ010000914.1:5549-34510 GCA_025769935.1 Phoenix roebelenii
GGGGGGGGGGGGGGGGGGGGGGGGGGGGGGGGAGGTGCTAAACCGATTCGAACTGGTGTGAACCGAGCGGTTTGCCCTGCTAGTTTTCTCTTTCATACAGGGCCATATGCCTTGATATGACCTGATATATCCTCAGTAGAAATGAGCAAAAAATGAAATGAAAAGGCTTCTCAGCCATATGCCTCGATGCAGGGTTGATATGCTTCGATGCGGGTGGTACGCCATGACAAGGACCCAATTCCCCTGATATTGGAACTTATCAGCCGTTATTATACTAGCTTATGAATGGTGTAGGGCTAGTACTCATGAGATTTCAGCCATCTTGTACAAAAAAATTTCTTAGTAGCTTTCCTTTTGTACCTTCTACTGGCAATGTCTAGCATATTGAGTATACACTGCACATTAAAGGAGCATTAAGCAGTGGCGTACCAGCAGAGTAACATTTTTATTTTTATTTTTATTTATATATATGGTTTCTATGTTGTTTAATTCCTCCAAAAAAGGTTTCTGTTTTACTTTAGCATTAGTTGTATTGATGTCCGTAAATTAAGCAGAAGGCTTTATGGTATACATATTGGACAGGCTTCAGCTAAGGCTATGAATTAGTTATAATTTATACTTGGATTTTGGACTTTGGCCTTCAATTCAGTTTGATTTTTCATTCAATTATACTAGCTTTTCTACGGAATTGTACTTCCAGAGTTTTTGAATATATGTATACTGCTGGTTCATAATGTGCTTGTCTGCATTCATTCTATGTAGATAGATAGATATAGAACAAATTGCAATACTAATTGCAAATTCGACAGACCATTAGACTTTATTGTTTTGTGGCACACATTGAGATCCATAACAAACATTTATCAAGCGCGTGATCATTGATTTTCATGCCTAGTGTTAAATTGCTAGTTTTATCACCACTTCAGATAATTGTGCATTTGGATGTGTTTTCTGTTTTGGGGTAAAGCTTCTGGCATTCTGCCGATGCTTGACCTATACAATTTTTATGAACTTGCAATCATCATTAGGTAATACATGATGGTCTATTGACTGTAAAATTGGTCTTATACACTCTAACTTTATTGCAAATGTTTTCGGTATTCGATAATTGGTGCCTGTAAATTTTACTTCTTGTCATTTGCATCATTGGCTTGATTAGTTTTTGGTTTCAGCCTTTGGAATGAGCTTCGCAGACTCTGTCGACTTATGCAGTGATGAAGAAACGGAAGTAAAATATGTTGATCCTGGTATGAGATCAAGTTTAGTTCAAAAGAAAGAGAGGCCTGAAATTACAAATAATCATCCAGAGATTGAAGAATTTGCTACTGAGCAAGGACTTGAGTTAATAAGTTCAAATCGAGTCCCAAATGGCTCCTGCAGAACAGACCAAGGGTGTTTATCCACTTTTTGCTATCTGCCTGAGCTGCCTGACTCGGTGCCACTTTGCCGTCGGTTCTGGAAAGCTGGAGACTCTGTAGCTGGAGCAACTCCTGAACCAATTTCTATAGGTATGAACTCTACAATCTGTTTTTCTTTGAAGCGGAATTTAGGAACATGATGAAGATTGGCTGTCTTTACCATATTTATCTTTCTCCATTTTATCTGCTAACGTCTTCATGCTCCTTCAATTGTTTGTGTCCTGTTCATGTAGGTGTCCAAGATCGTTTGCGTGTACATCCTAAATTTCTTCACTCAAATGCCACTTCGCATAAATGGGCTTTTGGTGGTGTGTCCAATGTGGAAATAGTTTGCAAATATATATCTCCTTCTTTGGTTTTTTTTTTTTGAGGAACTGGTTCTTCAATTTATTATTTAATTTTTATATTGCAGCCATAGCAGAATTGCTTGATAATGCAGTTGATGAGGTAATTATCAAAATAATTTATTATCTTAAACCTGAAACTTTAATGAAATCTTTATTCAATATTGTGGTTGTTTTTATCAAGACTTTTCTGCCACTCTGCTGTAGTCATATTCTGTAACATTTTATCAAAATGTTTTACATGGAATAGGTACAAAATGGAGCTACCTTTGTTAGAGTAGATAAGATCACCAATACACGAGATGGAAATCATGCCTTGCTGATTCAAGGTATTTCGACCTTACAAATATTAATATAATTAAATGCCTGATATCTTCATCTGTTTCCTTGGCCTTCACATTTTTTGTATGATTGTCAACTGATTTTTTTTCTGTTAAATTTGTTAATAAGATGATGGAGGTGGAATGGATCCAGAGTCTTTGAGGCGTTGCATGAGCTTTGGATTTTCAGATAAACGATCAGAGTCATCAATTGGACAGTGTATGGATCCTTGGCTAATTATTTTGATTGTTGTTGATTTAATATGGTAATATTTTTCTAATTAGTTGAGTTTTCACCAGATGGAAATGGTTTCAAGACCAGCACGATGAGGCTTGGGGCAGATGTCGTTGTTTTGAGCCGCTGCATGAACAGAAGGTTACAAGTTCTACCAGTTTTGAAGACCCTTGATTGGGTTGCTTCTTTATAGATCGGCATGCAGGGATTTTGGTCTCTTAAAAGCTTGAATATCTTAACATTTTATTATTAAAGTGCTATATCACCTTATGTCTCTATGTGGCATAAAATTTACCTATTTATTTGGATTGCCAATGTGATCTCTTCTTTCAGTTCTATCCAAGGCTAGGACCTTCAAAAATGGGCCAATTTGAATGCTGATATTTTGTTTTTCCTCACTAATTTGGTCCACATCCTATAAGCTCTAGCTCTCTCTACGCTGTTCTCCAACCTTTCAACTTGGATATGCTTGCCTCCTTATTTGAGCCTCAAGCTTTGATTTGTGAAGTTATTTCTATCTCCTCTCCTTTCCCTAGCGATCAGATGACACTTAAAAGGTACATCCAATTTGTCCTAGTCCTATTTGGGACATCCTTGTGAACCTTGTCAATAGGTGTAACTCTTCAACAAGAGCCAATGGAAAATTCTTTTATTCCCTGGTTCTCTTAGCTTCTTATCTTACATGTGCCAACCCTTTTGTGTCGATATCTCAAACTAAACACACGCATATAGTTCTCTAGATTTACTTTGAAACTGTATAATTTTATTCTTGTTTGAACTGGATGCTAGGGGCCATTGCTTGGTGCAATGGCAAAGTCTTGGGATGGCAAGCACAGTGCAGGTTCAAGTCCCGGGACAGCCACATTGTATAAAAAAATTGCCAAGGATCAGGTCTGTACCTAGTCTGCCCTCCCCTCAGCCTGATAATGGATTCTTTTTGGATCTGAATGCTAAAATTAGAAATTGATACATACTTTAGGGGGAAGAAATTTCCAATTGAGATATACTATTAGCTGAAATATCTTTTCAATGATCTGCTATACGGGTGTGTTATCTTTATTCTATAACTCACAACTGTTGCCACCTCATCTCTCTAATTGATTGATTTTTATTTTTAAAGCTTATAAAGTATTGCATTGATCTGCAATAGATCCTGTTCTTGCTGACTTCTTTTATTCCATCAGGACATTAACTCAAAGTGTTGGGCTTCTTTCTTACACCTTTCTGAGACAAACTGGTTGTGATGATATAGTAGTACCAATGGTAAGTTCAATGATAAGAGGTTCTTCTTTGTGTGCTCTTTGGTTCACCCACATAACTACTTTCTTTGTACATGTATGTTGTCGTGGAATTAAATAAAGTCTATGAGTCTGATTCTATAACTTAGATTTTGCTTGAAACTAACAATTTTTTTTTTTTTTGCTTACTGCAGGTGGACTACGAGTTTAATCCATCGACTGGTGTTTTTCAAAGTTTAATCCGCCATAGTGAAAAACAATTTTCTTCTAATCTGTCTACTCTTTTGAGATGGTCTCCCTTTGCCACTGAAGTTGGACTGTTGAACCAGGTAAGCTGAAAAGTATCTTTTCCTATAGTTGACTGTAAACCTTTTGTGTATTAAAGCTGTGTTCACTACTAGCTTGCTTGAAGCACATAAAATGCTAAAATATTTCTTAGATAAGAAAATGACCTGCTCAACTTCACTAGATGAAATAAATGTGAGAAGCAAAGAAGCAAAACTTTTAACATGACAAGAAAGAGGGAAGCTAAAAAGAAATGATTGGGAATATTATAAGAGAATAAGAGACAACCATGAGACTAGTAGGTTCTTTGGTAGGCACCTCAAGAAACATTTCAGATATTATATAGAGGATATGTGGAATTCTATTTATTTCAGAGTGTTGCTGTATCTTGATTAATTAGGCTACAGAACCCTTGATACTCAACAAAGAAATTTTGCATGTTTTTAGGTAGTTAAAAAATTCAAATTTGCTTTCCTGGCTAGAGTTGGCTATGCGCATTGGAGTGGCAATGCAAGAATATAAATGCTCTCTATTTATTTTAAACTAAATATCTTTAAAATTATTTTTCTTGTTTGTAGCTGGTGGATTTACATTGTAAACTTGGTATTTTTTGTTGGATTTTGATACTGTTATAGGCTTATTGCCATGATTATGCCCAGACTTAAACATCTGCTAGTTGATATGGTTTAGTAACCATCATCCTATATAAGTTCTATTATTCACCTCTCTTCTCTGTCTCTCTCTCTCTCTCTCTCTCATCTTTTTGGTACTTGGTTTGAGAAATTATCAGTGTCTTCTTTGTACAAAGGCATTATAGGATAAGAACAAATAATCATATTTCTTGGTGCCATTTAAGGAAATACAATTATAGGATTGCTAGTGCTTCCACAATCCCACATCCTTTTCTTCACTCTCATAAGTTAACTTTTGTGCTCTCTTTTCCCATATCTTAGCTTTAAACTCACTTTTGTCTCTAATATAATAAGCAGTTTAATGACTTGGGGCATCATGGAACAAAAATTATCATGTTCAATCTATGGCTCAACGATGATGGGGACATGGAGCTTGATTTTGATTCTGATGCAGAGGTAGAACTATTATTTATATTACCAGTATCATTGTTGTCATTGTTGTCATCATCGTTATTCTTTTTTTAGCATAAATGGATCATGTTCTGGTTTTGCATAAATGTAGTCGTAAATATGTCCTGATTTGTTGTTTGTTGTTGTGATTTTGCTAGAATTCCTGAAATGTTTATATGAATATATATTTGAAAGTTGAATCTCTGTAACTGTTTTTAATGCCTTTTTTATGGGAACACTTTGATTACTTATAAAATTCTGAAAACATTTTGATTCCTGAAATATTTGAACATTTGTCAGAACATTGGAGTGAACTCGTAGTTCAATAGGTGTCGTCTTTTGTTCATATTTAGATTCTTCTTCTGTTTTCAAGACTAATTCTTTCTTTTGTATTTTTGTGTCTAAATATGAGATTTCACTGGTGGACCGTACATGTGATAGAATGTTTTATCAGCTCAACTATTCATATCCATTGTAAGGATGTGGGGGGCTTTTTTGGGGAAATCTCCCTGTTTGCAGGATATTATGATTAGTGGAGCTTCTAAAACAGGGCAAAGGAAGAGTATAAACCAAAAGCATATTGCAAATCAACTTCGTTATTCTCTTCGAGTAAGTTACAAAATTCCAAAGTATTATTTTGCCAATATGTTTTTATTAATTTTTTAATTGTATTTGAATACTACAGGTATACACGTCTATATTATATTTGCATTTGCCAGAAAGTTTTAAGATAATTTTGCGTGGGCGAGTTGTTGACCCGCACTACATAGTTAATGATCTGAAATTTCGTGAATGCATCAGATATAAGCCACAGGTTGCAGAAAACATGGAGGTTTGTTCTTGTTGCAGTTTATATATTGTGATCAAACTCTAGATTAATAAATATTGTTGTTCACTACATTAAATGATCTTCCATGCTATTTCCGAACAAAAGTTTGGCATTACCAGAAATGTTAAGGAGTAAGAAATATTATCTTGCTTACTAGACAAAGCTTTGTCTTCAGAATGGTATGTATGGCAACATAACTAACATGAATTATCTCATCCGCTCGGAGTCATCCCCCATATGTTATCAAATTATCTGCAATTCTGTATTCTTTGATCTCTTCCTCTGAGTTTTAAGCACTATGATTTATATATACAATAGGCAATGATGTTTCAAGTGCATACGTGCTCTTTGATTTTGTCGTCATTTTCGAAACTGATATATTTTGGCACATGATCATGAAACTGTAGAAAAAAAAAGAAAGAAATAATGAACTACTCTTTTCAATTCTGAAATCTGGTTGGCTTGAAAAAATGTTGTTCTCCTTTTTTTGTGAAAAATTTATTCTTCTCTTTGATAATAACATTTTACCATGCTTTCATTGTTTGTACCTAGTTCTGGATGCTGCATGTTTTCATAGATTACAAGCTTAGAGCATTGGCTTTTGCAAGATATTAGTGAGTGAAAATCAACTAGATTCCAAGGCTTGGTAGCATTCTTTCAATGGAGGAAAGAATAGGCTAAGAAAATAATAATCTATCTAACTATTTTCTTCCATGATAATGCTAAATGGAGTTACGAAGATATGATGCCGGATGGGGATTTAACACATATTTCGAGGGACTGAAGTATTGATTACTTCTTTCTGCCTTTTTTTGTTTTCCAATGCTAGTTCGGAAGATTGCAGAAAAACAAAACAACCATGCCAGACTGCCTATTTCTTGAGAGAGAACATTTTCTTTTGTGTTCAAGATTGTTCAACTGTTATTGTTCTACATTATTATAATAATGTGCTAAGATTCAGTTTTTCTGGTTCAGCCAAAAAGGAAAATATGCTCAGTTCTAGTATAGTTGTCCCACTACGATGGTTTGCAATTTGCCATGATAAGCACACTTCTGATACAGACTTCTTGATTTTAAGCATCGTAGTTCTGTTTATTTCTAATATCTCAATACAGGCCAAGGTCATCACCACCATTGGATTCTTGGATGGTGCTCCAGACCTCAATATTCATGGGTTCAATGTCTACCACAAAAATCGTCTTATATTGGTATGAATATTGTTATTGTTTTTGTTTTGATATGCTATTCCTTGTTGGTAGTTGCTACCATCATGACTAGACTTGTTCATCAGGCGGGCCCGAGCCTGATACTTGCTCGGCCTTGGGCTTCGAGCCAGTTCTTGGGCTTCCTTATTTTTTTTATTTTTAAAAAAATGCGGAGTGCAGGAGGAAAGTAGGGAGAAATCTGTCCGGTGGGAGAGGGAGGAGGCGCTTGAAGACAACATTTGGGTGGGAGAGGGAGGGGAGAAATCTGTGGCACTTGAAGGGAAGGAGGAGGAGGAGGATGGAAAAGGAGGAGGAGGATGGAAATCTGTGGAACCTTTCCATCGGCGGTGGAACCCTATGGCATCTCATCGAAAGGGGGGTGGGGGACGAAGGGTGGTGACAGCGGAGGAGTGAATCATAGGAGGGTCTATGATGGTGGAGGAAATGGGTGCTGTCTGTAGACAGGGGCCCAATGGAAAGCCATCTCTCCTTAATAAGAGGTGCCAGTGAACATGCCTCAGTAATATTGAACCAACCTATGGTTAACTTTTTAACCCATTATTTAAAATCCGAGCTGGGCTTCAAGGCCTATTCTTGAGTTCGGCTTGATTAATAGACAGGCTCATATTTCAGGCTTGGCCTAGCCTGCTCGGCTTAAATCTAAGCTCAGGCCCATCCGAAAGCCTCCGAGCTTGAGCGGGCTGGGCAGGCCATCTAGCCCATGAACAGGTCTAATCATGACATTCTTAAGACTGCGATTAGTCTTTGTGGAGCTTGCTAAAGTCGGTCTTGAAATGGATTTCCTCCTTCCTACAATGCTTGCGACCATCCTCGTTTGGTTTGTTTCTTAGATCTTGTATTTCTCTTGTGTTTTCAACCAATGTTTTTAAATCTTGTTGCTGAACCCATACCAGCACATTATTGGGTATGGATTGGAAATATAAAATGTGTCCCCATGCCAACACATGTTCTTAAGTCTTGTTGCTGAACCCGCGCCGGTACATTATCGGGTATGGATCGGAAATATAAAATGTGTCGCCATGCCAACACTTGGTATGCTGTTGGAGTAGGTACAACACTCATAGAATGTGTCAATATAGGGATGTACCGAGTCCCTGTAGTACAATAGTACCATACCAAGTTGGTATGATAAGTCTTGTACTAGCTGGCATAGATTGGTCCTTATAACCTTGTTTTCAACAATAATTCTTGACTAATTATTAGGATAATAGTACAAGAATAAATTTTGCCCATATGCTCTGATTATATTATTTGTGCTTTTTCCTACTTGTCATATCTGATATTCTTTAAATTTATTGTTACTATTTCCTGGCCATTCTTTACATATGGATGATTAGAATTGTGTCATGCAATTCATAGTTGAAAATTTATGAGCATGATTTTAAGTGATGACTTTGTTTTTTTAATCACTGTTCCTGTTAAAACAAAATCATTCACTGCTTTTATTGAATTAGCAAGCAACAATTTATTCTCAAAAACATTAGCAAGCAACAATTTATTCTCAAAAACATTAGCAAGCAACAATCAGGAGGCTTGATATAGAACTTAAAGTTATCCCTTTGGGTTTTTTTTGGTCATTGTTGATTCATTCCCACTTAAAATAAGGAAAGAAAATGGACTGCTTGTCTTAATTTAGTAGGCAAAATGAAGAGGCTTGCCTAAACCAGATCAGCTTTTAATCAAATTGGTAAACTATATTTGTATTGGTACTCTAAAGCATGCCTGCATCATGCTTTTTTGTGCACATTCTATGCTTCAATTATTATTTGCAGAGCAGTTAGAACTTAGAACTTCCTCAAAATTCTTAATGGAGTCTCAGAAATACATTATTCTTCTGAGTAGTAGGGAAAAGAAACAATAACTTGTTGGAAATTAGGGAGAAAGATTGCAAAGAAAGAGGTTCATAGACACAAATATCTTTTTGGCACTGTTGATGCTCATTTTTGTGACCATCTTCCTCTTTATGGTTGTATGCATATCTTCTTCTTCAATGTTAAATGGATTTTCTGTTGTTCACATAAAGTTAATTCTAGAAGCTAAATCCATGACATATCTGAGCCATCCCGTGCTAGACCAGCTAAAATAGATTGTGATTTTTGAAGCTTTGATTATCTAAACAAATAGTCGGGACGTGGCTTGGTGGTCATGGCTATGCACTATCAGATCTTGGTTCATAACTGGGAAACCATGTTGGTTAAAGCATGATATCAATTATGCTGAGACATATTAACCTGAAAACCCATGTAGTATAAATTTTTATGCCAACTTAAATATTCTTTTCATGTTTTCTGCATTCCTGTACCCTTTTCCCCCCTCGAATGTTTTACGTGCAGCAGCAGCAGCGTATTTGGATAATGATTTTTCAGTTTTTGTTCTCTTCAGCCCTTTTGTCCTGTGCTTTCTGATCGTAAAGGCAGAGGTGTTGCTGGTAATAAACCCTTGAACCACGTTCTCCTTACAAAAATTTTACGTTGCAGTGAATTCTTTTTGCCTGCCCTATGTTTGGAGAGATTTGTATTTCTTGATATTTATAGTCATTCCAAATGATTTTGTTATATTTCAGGAGTACTTGAGGCGAATTTTTTAAAACCTACACATGATAAGCAAGATTTTGAGAAATCTACACTTTATTACAAACTTGAAACCCGCTTAAAAGACATGACTTTGGAGTATTGGTAAGAACTAATTCAATTCAAGTTTTTTCTTGATGCTATTAAAGAAAAAGGTTTTCTTTTTCTCTAAACGTGTCTCTATTTTGATGTGCCTTAATATACATTTCTACACTGCCGATACAATGGAAAAGAAGTTTACCGATCGAAGCCTTATACAGTTTTTATAGCTCTCTTATAATTAGTATATAGATTATGCTAGTTTCAGGTCTCTTGTGACAGGTATCTAATACATACCATGGTTGTTCTAAAAATGTTGGGAAGAGTAGTAGATAACTTGCATAAACTACAAAATAGCCTATTGGAGGGACTGTGTTCTAGATAAAAATATAAGATATATTTGACTTCAAAAATTTAGAGGGACACAGTTGATGCTGATATTTGAGTGACACCCCTGTGTGCCAACATGTTAAATGTCAATTTCAAGACCTCTATTTTTGTTGCAACACCAAGATGATGATTGAAGTTTAACCCATCAAAACTTAATCCTACTTGACAGATTTCTAGATATCTACTTTAACCCCATGGAGCACTGATGTCGAATGAGAACATCACTAAATTTTTGGTAATGCGCTCTAGTTTTTTTGTTATGCTAAGCAACCCAAATGCACATTTCTCATTTTAAAACATACCTGCAAATGTTAAATCATGAGTTTGCAATTGCAAAATTTCTGAGTTGTAATTGTATTTACTAGAGTCTGGCATTGCATATGTGGTGGAGATGGATGAACCTCCAGAGTGGGCCTCATGCACTGCTCTGGAGTTTCATTCTAATACTAGTATAGATAATCATCCTTCTAATAAAAAAACAAGTTTTAACGTAGTGAATTTTATTCAGAACAATTCTCTGGATCCTAAACATTCACTGCTAAGGACTATCTATGTAGCTTGAACTATTAGTCTAATATGGGAAGAAACCAAATCATGCTGTAGGATCTACTATCATCTTGGAACTTGAGTAACATGAATACTAGATTGTAAAGGCATGAATTACATGTAGTATGAAAGAAGAGATGCTAACAATCTTTGAAGGATATTTCTCAAAACTTTTGGAGATTATTTTATTCATCAGATGTGTTTACCATTATTCATGAGCCAACTGCAGAATATCTATGAGAAGGGGAGGACCCAAGTGAGTCCTGTGAATTGTATGGTGCCCATTGACTTGGATGGTATTCAATTAGTTTTGCACAATTTTGCTAAAGGACTCATCTCATTTAAATACATGAGCACTATAAACAAGTGGGCCATTGACTTCTTGCTTGGTCTCCACCAAGTTACATTTTTTCATGGACTAGCAACCAGGCACATGCAATGCACATCCAAGGGAAGAGAAAAGAGAGAGCAAGTGATACAGTTCGATCTGTTTGCGAGAGTCCAATCTGTTTGAGAGTTAAACTAGAGAAAATTATAACTTCTGATTTGTTTGGGTGTTTTGTGGAGAAGGTTCAATTTGATTGGAGGGGGCGGCGAGAGAGAGTGCACATGGCAGTCAATGCAGGCGAGAAAATCAATGGGATAATTAGCCTATTTTTATAGATGAATGCGAGCGATATTCTTCGTATAAAAATGACAGACGGAATCAAAAGAGAATATTCTTTTATTTCAAAACTGTTATTTTTATATATAGTTAGAAATTCATTGTTAAATTCTTTTTACCTTTTATTTTTGCTTTTTAATTGTTTTGTTTCTTTATAGGGCTAAAAGAAAATGTTTAGGAAAATTCCTTTATATATATATATAGAGAGAGAGAGAGAGAAGTAGAACCTTAACTCTGTCACCTTGGTAAGCTGTCCATCTAGATGTTAAACTGCCTCACAATCGGGCTGGGGCTTATGATGGGCATCAATGACTGCTAGCAAAGTCTGAACCTAGGAAGATCAAAAGTTAATCATAAGCAAAGCTTCATGGTCATGAGCATAAGGGAATTTGTGCTTAGAATAAAAACAAAGCGGAGCCTGGATACTTAACAGAGGTATAGTACAGGATCAAGGATAGAAGCTTTGAGACATGTGCTGACTACTTTTGTTCCTCTTTCTCAACTGTTAGTTGGTAGCAAACATGAATGAGTTGCTAGAAGTGATTTAATTGATTTTACATTTGAACATTTTCTTGCAGATGATAGGTCTTGTCTAAGAAGGAAGGTCAATCAAGTTCCCAAAATACCAGCAATTTATATGTGAAATTGAATTATGTTTCAAATGGGCTCTTTGGATTATACTCTGTAGCTTATAACTGAATGCAGTTTCCTATATTAGATTGTATCATCATCCCCCTTTGTCTAGACTCTTTTAAACCCTCTTATAACCACTGATGTTTGCCATCCATTGGATGAACTTGATCTTTGCTACTAAAAGGGTAGGCCTGTATACCCACCAACTCAGCCTTCTAATTCTGGCTGGCCTTTGTCTGCCAAATTTGCCTAGGCTAGGAATTTAGCTGCACATCATAGGGGTTCGATATCAAGCTCGGAGATGGTCATAAAGATCATCAAATTTTTAAAAATCGGATGGTTCATATGTCGCTCCATAAATCTAACTCCATATGAATGTCTCATAAGTTGACTTTATATATAAATACATATTAGGACCATTAATACTTTGAGATATTTCTTACTTTCTAATGTCATCTGTTTTAGAAGTAATTATTTTACCCTAGTTTTCTGTTGCTGTATGTATAGCTTTGCTGGATTTTTTAAGCACCGTGCTGCATGCAAATAGCTGTTATACCTGATGCTTTTTGTTTTGAGTTTCGTAATCCTGCCAGGGACTATCATTGCCATCTGGTTGGTTATTCATGCAAGAAAGCCCCTCGGACGGTGGTTCCAACTGCTGATCCTGCTCATCAGCTACATCATTCGGGAACATGTAATGGAGTAATGGTGAATGATGGTGTTCCAGCTCGTTTTCACCAGTTTCTCTGTACAGAAACTCTTAGTGGTGTACCACCAGTTACACTAAAACCTGGCTCCTCCAAGGCTGATATTTCAGGATCTGCTTCTGTTACTGGAGTACGAGACCCTACAGGTAATCCATCTAATCTTTCGATCAGCAGAATGTTGGTAACTGCACCAAGTGCCCCAAAATAGTCACCAATGAAGCCATCCTTTACCGAGAGCAATGTCAGTTCTCAAACAGGTTGTTCTGGAATTCATCTTCCATGAAACAGTACCATGCCGGCTGTACTAATCTCTTACCCTGATATGATGCGAAAAACAGGACTACCTGGTAAAAGGAGACAAGAGAATTATATCACAGTGACAGAAGCACTGAAAAGGCAGGCCGTGTCTGGTGGAAATTCAGCTGGACTTAAAAGCAATGACAAGATGCAGGTTTGGCAGTTTGGCCATCAAACATTTCGATCAAACCAGTAGCACAATTTTGTAGAACACATAGTTCATGTTTCCATCATGGTTTGAAATGTCAATATCTTCTTGGTTAGCCTTTTGGCTTCTTGTGGCAGGTTGCAATACAGTGCTTGTTGACTTTAAATGCTTCTATACTTCATATCCCAATTATTGGAGTCTGCCTTATATTTTGAGCCTTTAAATTGGAAGACGTCTATGGTCTACTTGGTTTTTTTAATATATACATATAAAACTTGATGTGTAGATGATCTTTTAAAGGAATTTGCATGTTAATGGTTAATATAATTGATTTTCCCCCTTTCCACAAACAATATAAGGAATTGTTTAAAAAGAGAGACACAAGTGATCGCTGATCTTCTTGCTCCACATAATGGGCGTACTCTAGTGCCTGCTGGAAGGGACAGAATGATTTAAGCATGTTTGTATAACTGTTTTAAATACATGTAAAGGGGAGATTGATAAGATTTTTGCAGTTTGGCCCCAGATACCTACCCTAAACTAGGGAACAAAATAGTGCAAGGGAACTATGTATGAATGCATATTATCATCATCCCTGTTTAGGGTTTTGCTCTTCAGGAAGATGGAGAAAGTGGTGCCTTCTTTCTAAGCTTAAAATAGATATCATTCTTTTTGTCTTTTAGGTGCAGCGTGTACATGGTGACAAACAGAGGCAGGTGCAAGAAATCATAACGATGATGCTAGAGAACAAGAAATTACGAGCACAGTAAGTAAAAAAAAAATGCTAGATTTAACTTAAAGTGGCATTTCTTTCCCCCATCTATATCTAATTTAGTGTGTTTTTGTTGAATTTACATCTTACTGTTCGATGGTCATAAAAAATTTACATATTACTGTTTGATGGTCATACAAAATTTCTTGTTTTTATGTCGTCTTTAATGTACACTCTTTAATGCAATTTAAATCATGCAAAAATATCAACCAGCTTTAGGCATGACAGAATTTCTTCCAGTGCTTTCTAATCGTCAAGTAAATTGCTTAGACAATCCTCAAGCATTCTCTAATCTGTGGAATTGTTGTAAATGCTTATTTTCTCAGGTGCGCTGAATATGAAATGGCTGAGACACTACTTTTGCATAAGGTATGTCCCATAGCCAAGGACAATGTTAGTATTGTATACCCAAGTTTCATAATTGAAGTTTAACAGAAAACAAAAACTCCCAAATTTAAGAACCAACACTGTTGCTTCTCCCTTTAATCATGCTAATTTTAGATGCTCGTTGGCCTCTCTCTTGAGCAGCATATTCATGCTAGAGATAAAAGATGTACTACTTTGTCCAAATAAGTCTACCTTGTGAAGAACACAGATTAATTTGCTATTAAATCTGCACTCTTATTTTGGACAGGCATGGAGGCTTAGTGATGAGCTTCAAGATGTTCAAGAGGTCTACAAAAATCTAGCGGCTGAGCTCAAAGCAATGGATGATTTCAAGGTGAGAATTTGTGAAATAGTGTCTTTTATTTTTTGTGCGACGCGATTTTTTCACTTCCATTTTAACAGCTCGAGCTATGTCAGATGTCGGGCTGTACAAGGTAGCTCAAGTGAGAAAAAGGAGGTGAAGTATGGTCATCAGCCCTATGGTCCCAAAGAAAAAAAGGAATCATCATCAGCCCAGAGTGGCATATTGTATATCACCCTTCAATTTTTGCTGTAGTTTGTTGTAAAGGCGTGTAGGTTATCTGTAGACATAGCTGGTGCACAAAGTGGAAGTGTCTCCATGGGGCTTTCAAATGGAAACAAGGTGATGTAAAGATGTAATCTTGATGGGGTGCTAAAATGTAGATGAGGTTGTCTGTAGAAAAATTCATTGTGTAGACAGGTAATTGGTCTTTGGGATGGAAGGTGGTGCAAGGATTGTAGTCTCGATCACTGTGATGTCTTTTTGTGATCTGTTTTTTTTTCCAAACATGCACAGGCTTGAAATTATGGTCAACAAAAAAAATTTCTACTCTATTCATACATAACATACTATGGTATTAGGATATCACATTTTGTATGTGTTATGAATAATTGCTAATGATGCTCAAACTTTTTTTCTATGTTGCTGTTCAGAAATATAAAGTCCCAACATTTTGTTATCGGTTGTGTATTGTGCAGTCGCTAACTACAAGACTTAATACAGAGTCCTTATCTTTTTTTTTTCTCTTCATTATTAATTTGTGATTGGTTTTATATATCGCTTGTTAAATCATCTGGTATATAAACTTTATGTACACTAGATATTACCTCTTCATGCTTCTATATGTGGGATTAGGGTAGTTAAAACTTCGTGCATTTACTCCAATTTACCCATCCGGCAGTAAGCAAATATGATCGAAGCATTCAGAACGTCATCGAACACCATGTTCTTCTGCAACATTCTCTTCAACAACACCATCCCTTCTTCAGCTCTACCCTCCTGAAACATCCAATAAACCAATGCAGCATTAGCAATCACTCCTTGAGCGCATCTCTTCCATGAATTTGATCTAAAACATACATTATCTTTTGCAGAGTTCCTTCTTTGCACATTATTGATCATGGTCTTGCCTTAGTTTGATAGAGATACACTATCCTCTCAATCATATACTCAAACGCCTTCCGAGCCAATTCATTTTGATTGGATTTCTGTGCCACATGAGATTCGGATTGAATCCATGATCTCCCAAGCATCAAATGCGAGCTCAACCATCCTCATCTTTGAGTAGGCCTGTGCGAAAACATCAAGAGTTCGGGACCGGGAAGGACAGCTTCATGAATACTCAAAAGCATCTCAACAATTAAAGAATTTGGATTCCCAGCTTCCGATTTCTTCCTTATCGCCGACTCGAGTAGTTCCTGGGCATCGATCAGCACGAACAAGAGTATGAAGATTTTTTCATAAAATGTGGAAATCATATTTTCATGGGAATACAATTTTTCTATCTTTTTCTTTTGAAAACTCTAACCACATCTCATTATTTTGCCACGGGCTTTAGGATTTTAGAGGGCAAGTGTAGGAGCTGGTTAAGCCTTTCCACGAAAATAGCCGCTGGAAGCGTGCGGCCGCGCATTGAAGTTTGAACCAGCCCTCCACGGGACGCATGGCGGGACTAATCAAAATCACTTTGTGGATTATTACATATAGGCCCTTGAACAATAGTAATATTACAGATGATTCCATCTATGCCGCGGGTCGTGTCTCACACCAAGTTTAAACTACTCCAGGCAAACAAAAGTGCAGGAATCGTTTCCAGGTACACCCATCTACGACTTACACCGAGGCCCGCCGAGACTAAATGTCTAAATCAAACTTAAATATATTTGATTATTTCATATAAACCTTCTAAGTTTTTAGATATTTTGTGTAAGCTCCTTACACAAAATATCCCGTCACGAGGCACGGGAACTAGTTCAAAGTTAATATATGAATTTATTCAAAATTTCTAACTAAATATCTGACAAAATTGGCTAAAACCAAAGCTGAACTAATGACCTATATAAGACGCAACAAAGATCGACTGATATATGTTGCTCGCCAATTTGTCACAAGATCAACTGTAACGATCCCGAACGTCTCGTTGTAACCTGATCTCGATGAAACCATAGTGATGATCTGGCCACCTGCTTGCGTGGCATCCGCCTAAAATAACAACTGAGGGCCGTTGTACTGTTATTTTTAGTTTTTTCTAAAAATAATCAAATGCTGTAAAAAAATTGATGTTGAAGATGGCATTTGGACAGAACCCCTGCAACTCCGTTCTCTCCTTTTTGTTTGTTTAAAGCCATACCCTTTACCGTCAAAAGCTTTTAGTTTTACATAGCACAGTCAAATTATAATTAGAATGGTTAAATGATACATATTTGTGAAACTCTCCTTCAATCTCTTGCTGGAATCGAGGGGGAAAAAAAACAGGAGCAATACAAAAGGGGCTCTTAAAATGTTCTCTTATTGAAATTTAGCTACGACGGCCAAAGGGAAGGTGAACTGCCACTTCCCAAGTGCCTTTCAAGTACTTATGACAAATGAGGGCGGATAGCCAATTATAATCAAACTCATAGGAGGGCGGCTTACCACTTTGTATCAGGGATTCAAACGGTAGAAGAAAATCCTGGTTATCTTCTTGGCAAACGCTAATCAATGTCCAACAAAAAAACCCACACTGAACATCTATAGGAGATATTCCTTCCACCTTGCACTCTTTGCTTTATTTTGATATGGCTGGATATACTCAAGTTAGAGCTATATGAATTGCCATTTTTACCAAAAAAAAAAAAAAACCACAATCTACAAAGCTAAATAATGACTAATGGGAGGTTGCAGGCATTAGTCATCCATAGACTGATAATCAGAGAGGCTGAAATACACGACATCTAAGGTAAGTGTTTTGCATGCAGAAAGCCACAGTTCTACAACATTCACTGGGTTACGTTGAACGATCAAATGTAGAGAAATCAACCCTGATATCTAAGCATATCATATTTGCACAATGACCCTCGCTCCCACTGTAATATCTTAAACATTCTCAAGAGCAAGTATCTAGGTTCCATCCAGGAATGTGCTTCATAGTGTAGACAAATTAGATCTAGACACAAGTTGCTAATTTACATTCACACGTTCAGATGAAGCCTGAATTCCTTCTGGACCACCCAATACGATCTGCTCAGATGAGTCAAATCAAGTCTATTCGCACAACCCAGATTAAATCAGATCCAGAAGGATGTGATAGACCTGAATGCATTTGAACCTGACAAGATTCCAAACTTCGATCCGCACTGGCTGGAGATTGATGGACCCGCTTGCAGCACTGGTACATTATCCCAGCTAACAAGGCTTACTGAATCATGGTCATGATGCAGGCACGCCCAACTCAATGACAAAAAATCAGAAAACAATTGAACTCCTGGCAGAGATGAAAAAGGGATAAAGCCCTGCACAGCAAATTCTGTTGCTCTGAATGTAAAGCCATTCAATTACAAAAACCCTTCAGCGAAAGCAGAGCTACTACCTGCAACTGCAAGAGTAAAATTTCATATGGTATCACAGCTGCTAATTTTATCCAAAGACTACACTATACCTCTGTCTAATCCATCGTGCTTTCAAACTTGGGTGACCAAACTGCCACCCGTGATTCATAAAGTTTCATCTTCATGATCTTGTGTCACCCTAAATTCTTGAAGTATGAACTACCCACCAACCACCCAAGAGTCCAATAATTTTCAGCTTTACATCTCTTAATTCAACCTTTGCTAAGCATAGGAACTTGTAATCTTCAACTTCGACTTTCTTTGCATAGAAGAACTGCAGATATCGTAATCAGAAAGCAGTCAGACTAAGTAACTATAACTAACATGTAACAAGGCTAGACCACACAGGAATATCCCACAGTTCTGGTTAAATAGAAGAGATCCTTATTCCTCATTCTAGACCTAAATATACAAAACTTGACACAGAATCCAAGTATCAAAAAAAAATCAGGCGTTTTTCACATGCTTATAAAATGACCAATAACATCACTAGGCTTTAGCAAGCGATAAGAGTCAAGTTTTTTTGGTTAACCATTGCATTAGTGAATGACCTTCTTTTACTGTTTACTTAGATGCACTTAATACTTGATAATAGCTTTTATTCCATGTTTACTTAGACTTGTCATACATGAACAGATGAACAGGTCCAATTTGGTGGAAGGCCTCTTTCTTCATCTTAACAGCATGTGCTCTATATATAGATCCAACGGGTAAGGATGGAGTATTGAGATAACATTCAGAAAAATGAGGACAGAGATATATTTTCATTAGAGTATGTATAAACTGCCTTACATGCAGAAGTAGTTGAACAAGAGCATGTCTTGCTATAGTGGAAAATAAGTGGAAATGAGGCTTAAATAGAAAATCAATAGCTTAGGGATACCTTAATCAGCAAAAAATATGGAGGAAGGACACGTAATAGTACTAAATCATGGTAAATAAAATGAAAATGTGCTTCTCTAATGTTGCAATGACGTGCATACCACTTAGCTTAAAGGAAAAAAAAATCTTTTACCAAGCAATAAGGATTATAATAGAAGAGCAAGAGACCTTGGAAGGCAGATCTTGCTTCAAAGTTCAAAAGAGCTCTAAGAAAGCAATTTCCTGAAACAGAGAAGCTGAGAATCAAATACCCATAAATCTCACCTTTGATTTATGAAGTCTAGGATCTCGGCGCATATCTCTCTGACGTAGCTGCAAAATTTGAAATTTTAGCAAGGTATTAGACCAAGATGAACACCAGCTGAATAATTAGAGAGAGTACTGTAAAAAAGAATGATTAACACATTTGAATAAAAAAAAAATGTATTCAAATGAAGCATCACCTAATCCGTTTATCATAATTTGCATATGCATGCTAACAATCAAGATGAATTTCTGTATTGTTAACAACAAAGTTTATGAGCAAAATGATAATTGGAAGCTTTGCATTAATTTTCAACATGTTTAATTCAAAAAAGTACCCACTGCAGAAGGAGATGCATCATTGGTAAAAAGTGAATTTTCTGATTGCTTTTACAAAAATCAAGACCAAAAAAAGGAAATGTATTGGTATGCAAACTTGCAACAAGCCCATCTGCAGAACTAGAAAGCAGGAGTGCCTTTAGCTGGACAGTGAAACAACTACTATACAGAGACACTAAACAAATCAAGAAACTAGAAACCATCAAACTAAAGATGGATGCTTCTACTTGTGGATTCAGCAGGTAATTCTGGTTGTTTAGAGGCCTATTTTAGTCTAATGGAACTATAAAGTGAAACTCTAATTTATTTAACTTGTTTCCAGGAGCCATTAACGTTTGTGATACTGAATGTACTGGAACTTCAAGGGTTTCAAATGTTGCGACATATTGAGTACAATGGTTAAAGGTGTTTAATCATAAAGGTTACACAGTTCTCCATGAAAACTTGAACCCATCGATAAATTTCTAAAAATATGTATTATTCCACAGTTCACTACGTTAAAAGATATGTTAGCTCCACTGTCCACCAACTTCATATGGAGGTTTTTCCCAGCAAACAACTGGAAAAAATGATGAGAGGTATCCTTTATTTGGTTTAGGGGAGTATTTCTCAAAGCTCGATTAATTTCTTAAGTCTTCTGCTACTTCAATTTTGATGAAATAAGCTCTTTGCCTACAAATACCATTTCTTTTGCCCGTCTTTTTTTTTTACTTTCTTCATTTACCCTTATGGAAACCTTCTTGTCAAACAATTTGTGCAGATCAAAACCAATCAATGAGAACTATCTACCAAACACTCTTTTTATTGCCCCATAGAGTCAAATAGCGTCCATCATTATTATTTAAGCTCTTGAAATTTTGACAATGCCAGGTAGAACCATCACTGTGAAACTATGTCAAACAGTAATTAAATTATGTACTGTAAAGTGCATGACCACTGGATCACTAAGAAAGATTCAAAGAAAGAAAGAAAGTGAGGGAAAAAAAAGAAATGAAAGTCAATGCCATATCAGAACAGTAAATCATCATCTGATATCTGCAAGGAAAGGAGGGTAGGGAACCCTCCAACTAACCTGCTCAATAAAAATATACGCCGACAAAGGGCTGGGCCTTGTGCAGAAAAGAAGAAGAGCAATATTAATGACAAGCGTAAGAGGATGCCTCCATCCCAACAACACTGTCATAAGCAGTACAGCTGGCAGCTGAAATTTTCTTGCCAAAGTCCAGAAGGCATTTAGGTCATCCTTCAAATACCCTGAAGGTTGTTCAATGTCCTCAAAATCTGCACTATGAAACTGGATCTCAGTGTGGTTACTTTAAGAACACGTTGTTTAGAGATCATCAGAAATCATCCTAGGGGTATTTAATGTTCCAGATATGGTAGCATGCCAACTCACCATCCATAGCATATGCAACATGTGACTGAAGATTCATCATTCCAGCTACAACAGTGATCCCGAGTAAACTTCCAGTTAATAACTTCCTTTCTAAAGGGACGTTGACAACACAAAATTCACCAGTTAATTTGAGGAACTAACAGATTTAGAAAAAAAAATTCTACTTCAATATTTTAAATTTATATGAAGTTGTAAAAGAGATCTAATTTTATGATCCAATGAACCAAAAAGGCAAATGCAAGTGCCACACCTGTTAAAACATTTCTTAATGATTTTAATAACAAAAAAAATTGCACGAAGGTGAACTGGGCATCTCAGCAGTGGTCACACCCCTCAATTAAAAAGAGGAAGTACTGGGTTCAGGTTGTAGTTGAAACTGGGTAATTGATCTGGGGTGGGCCTCTCTCTCTCTCTCTCTCCAAAAAAAAGAAAAAAAGATTAAGGCTAACTTACTAGAATTTTTTTCAATGGTCATAAACTGTTAGGAATCTGGATATACGGACATACACATAGCTATATTCTAAGACATTTCAGAGGTAGCCCAGGCAAGAGCATGAAATCAAATTTGGGCATTTATACATGATATATTACCAATAATATATTTTTTAAGAAAGGAGAAGCACCAAACATGAACATAACAGATCAATTTCTTCGACCAAGCATCATTCCTTTTTGTACTTGGCAGGCTTCAAAAATTCAGTGCCTTGATTATTTACGCAGATGAAGATTGAGATAGATAGATGTGTGCATTTGTATTGCATTGTAAAATATCAAGACGTGTTGCAACTTCAGGACAGTTTCATCTTTTTTTCTGGATGGCTTTGACAGTATGTGCAAACTGCTTCAGAAATCAGATCTAGCTAACTGATATGAACAAAGAGCAAATGTGGTGATCCATGCAATTAAAAACACAATATAAATTACAAATAATTTCCCTTCCCAATTAAACAATACAAGAGGTAAATATTGAGCTCAACTACAAGGCGTGTGCACAACAGTTAGCAATAGAGAGATGCAATGCTTATATAAAATCTATCGCTTTTCAAAGTTAGTAATGCACATGAAGACTTGCCAGATGGTTTAAAGCTTTGCCTAAATATCCTCTGCATATTGAATACTGGCTCCGACCCTGGTGCATAAATTGGTGAAACGAGCCGACGACACTTTGGCCAAACCTTTGACAAGCCAAATCTTCCAGAAACTGCAGAAACAGGGCATGCATCGATGAATGAATGAATAATACACCTGGCTAGGGGGATACTGAAGAAGATATTACCACGCCACACTACTGAAACTCGACAGATAAAAATAATAATAGGAACAACAAAAACAATCCTCGTATCAACTGTTTCCAAAGTTGTCTGAATAACAGCGATGCATGGAATTTCTCGAGACCGAGGAATCTTGAGACGGGAGGATGCGTACGTACGACACGCATCGGTTCAGGTAAAAAGTTGGGGAGAAAGAGAGATTAGGGTTCCGTAAATTCTTGCGACAGGTGGAAGGGCGGGGTGGGGGTGGGGGTGAGGGAGAGAGACTTGCCTGGATATTTGGAAAGGGGCAGGCAGGGATTGGAAGGAGAGATGGAGGTGAGAGAGGCCCTGATCCTCATCCCGATCGGTGAGAGCGCAGCTGCTCTCCTTGCCAGGGCCAGGGATGCCATATTATGCCTCGAATTCGATCTAGCTTCTCCTCCCCGCTGCGGCTGGCTCCTGTTTTTGTTTGCACCACCGGAAATGGGTGGGCCGACCTACGGGCCCAATTCGGCTCGGTCCATTCGGGGATATCAGTACCTAGCTCCAGCCCTGCTGCAGGATTCATGGGACGTCATTGATGCTGAGTGCATTCAGTTCGTGACCCTTTTTCCTATTGATGACTAATATTTCGTTAAATATATTTTTCGTTGTTTAAACTTCAGGATTTCGAGCAGCTCAAATTTCAATCGTTGTAGGTACTGGGTTTCCCATGCAGGCCAATTGGCCGGCCTCCTCATAAGACACTCGATTTATCTTCAGATCCGACTCCAACGGCCAAGATTTAGGAGGTTATGCTCGCCAAGGGCTTTACGATGAGGCCGAGTTATTTAACTGGAAAGTTTGATTCCCGGAGATGTGTTTAAGGTTGCGTCTTGTTTACAAGTACCCTATGTTTTTCAAAATTGTTTGTATATTTGTTGCTTTCGAAAAAGTGGGCAGAAGCAGAAGCAAGGAATGGCCCAAGTTTTGGAAATGCGTGCTATCTTCGGCGTCAACCTCTGTATGTCGTATTTCATCAATAAAAACACAGAAACAACAATTATGGTACACAGGCCCTAAAGCGCACAACCGCAAGCACAGGTTTTGGCCTTATTTTCTATTGAACCCGGCAGGTCTTTGCATCCACACACAAGAGCATGAAGTCGACGTTACTTAGCCCCGACTTTCAGCCAACAGCTTAACACTACTTTCTACAACAGTTCGTACCAGAGGATAGAGGGATAGAGAGCAGTTTTTATGTGAATCAGTACAGAAGCTATTTCTTTCAGTGCATACAATTCAGAACAGCTCTTTCCTTCATTGCATAAATTTCCATTAAAATTCACTTGTTTTCCATGAGTTTTACTTCTTATTGGAAGCAGCAAACGAAAAGCCTCATCAGTTCAAGCGAACAAAGAGCAGAGCAGCGAAATGAAAGAAAAAGAAAAACGCAGCTCCCGGTTTAGCATTCGCACAGCATTGCAATAAATAAAACATGGAGGTATTGACCTATGATGGAGGCTGACCTACAAGTTCAGCACTTTAAGCTTCTTTTCCTTTGCAAATGTGTCCCACTCAATTGCTCTGCGAGCTGCTCCATCATAAACAACATGCTTTGGCAGCTTTTTGCTGTATGAAACAAGAGTTCCTCCATCCACCAGTGCCTTGCCGACTGCAGTGGCTGGGTAACCATCACTGAAATTTATACCTGCTGCAGGGCTCATTTCACTCACTAGTCGCTTCATATACCTGGGTTGAGAGAGATGAGTACTTTCAGCATACATAACAGTGTTTTGGCATAAATATGCACAAAGGGTGGTTCACACCATCAACAATCATAATCATTTCTATCATTGGAAAGTATAATGATTAAACTAGCCATCCAAAAGCCCATAGAAGCAAGATTAGTTGATTACTGTACCCACCAATATCGAGGGGGAAAGAAAATAATATAGATAAGGTAATATTTCCACTTTATCTGGAAAAAATCGGGAATAGCATATATGTTTTTTTGGAACAGGGAAAACACACTTTGTAAGTTCTCTAACAGAGCAAGATGATCCAAACCTCTTGGGCATAAGTAAGCCAGAAAAAAGACCCTATTATAAATTCATATCTATTTAACTATAATAATCATAGAAGATATGCAGCATCATTTATCAGGCCTCCATGCAAACCTAATTAAAAAACCTGAATAACTTAAAGTCCACGCGATATTCTGTTACACGATAAGCACTGGATAATACTTTATAATGAGAAGGAAGAACCATTCCAAATGAGGAGACTTAAGATAATAGAATTCCCAAATAAAGCAGAATATGGAAAATCACTTTTTGAATGGAATCGGACATCCCTCTATTTTTTGTGGATTAGGGACTCCGTGGAAACCCTGGAGAATCACTTTTTTCCCTAAAATTCTTCTACCCGGTCATTACCCTAGACAATCTTTTTGGATTACGGGCTCCGTGACTAATTTTGTTCCTTCAAATTTTTTTTTCTGGAAGTGCAGAACTTTGAAGACAAATAATAAGTCTGAGACCCTGAATTCAAGCAGGGTCAAAATAGTTGTGTAAACTAACAGACCTATGGAATCTAGAAGACCATTCTTAATGGCAATCTCATAAATATGAGTGAGCTTTTGCCACACAAAAAAAAAACTGTCAGTAATGTCATTATGATATTTTCCCCTTAGTTATATATTTTTCTGACAATATTTGATGTAATATCAAAATTCAAAAAAAATAAAAAAAGCCATTTCAACAAATCATTAACTTCACTGAAGCAAATAAAATGGAAACATGGAACATTAGATAGATTACCAAGTCATTTTCTAATTCACAAAACCTTTCTTTCTGTTCTCTTTTATGGCCATGGTCTAACCCTGAAAGGAACAAAGCAAAATAGCTAGACAAGCAAATCTTACATATATAGGTTTAGGTTTACTTGTTATGCCTATAGTTGGTTGTGCTTTCAGTTAAGTTTCTCACAGGTTCCTTCAACGTCTTTGTTGTACGTCATGAACTTACATCAAGAGAAAAAACCACAAGACATGTAATAATCAAAGCCATTGCATATGAGATAGGGGGAATTCATGAAGTGATATCACCCAAAAAATGAAGCAAATATGTGAAGTAGAATAAGCAAGTGGAAATTACAAAGAGAAAACTGTGGACAATGGACACCTCCAGATACCTTAAAGGGCAGATAAACAGCAAGAAAATTCCTTCGACTTTTCTAAGAGAGAAAGCAGTGACCTCATGATCCTCGAAAGGATCTAAGTTCCCACCATGTTTTGCAGTTATTTTGTTCTTTTGTTATATTTATGTAGCAGATATCCTTGTCGCTCCCGTTCAGGAAATTGCCAAAACCATCTCTATCAGGTGTTTCTCAATGAAATGACTAGAGATCAATAGTTTTTCCCAGTACTAATAGTTCAGAATTCCATTTCCAAATGTTGCAGCTACTCCACTGATGCGTGCAGAGAAGATTTGTGAAAGCTGTTTTAGTTTCCTACAGTTATATCAAGAAAGAGGGATGATAAACTTACCATGTTTTTGTATAGCTTTCTGGAACAACTAAATCCCCGCCAAGGGCCTTGAGCTCTTCAATCGTTTCAGGAGTCCCAGGCTTATCATCAATTATGCTGATAGTCTGAAGCTTGCGTTCCTTTGCCAACTCAATTACAATCTTCCCAACATCACTGTCCCCACAATTCTGGACCAATGTTTGACCTTTCCAGCAAAATCATATAAATCAAAGCATAAGCAGCTACAAATCACCTCAAAAGGCTGCTTAGGCTTAGAGCATCAACTTGAAATTCAGAAATAAAATTGTTCGCATTTAAGGAATGAAATTCCAACATGCATCATAAGAGTCTGACTGGCCAAACGAAGGAAACAGGAATTCACATATTTGCCTCTAAATAAAACACAGAGTTACCATGAAATCAGTCCGATTTCTATACGATCATTATCTTCTTCATGTCCATCTTTTTTATGTCTCTTTTATACTCTGCGAGCTCACAACGCTTTCTATTATGCTACTAGTTCAAGAGTACCCAAAACGTTAAAACTGTGGATTCCCAATAGTCTAAACAATGGGCCATTTGATGACGACTCATTCTTCCGAAAGGACGAGAGAATCCAGTAGCGTTAAGAACCAAGTTGCATGATGAGAAATGCAGTAAGCTAACATTGAGCATTTCAATCTATCCAGAAAAAGGGTTGTCATTCGCCGTCTGGTGCAATCCATAGCTAACATCGGTAAGCAATCCACGAAGTACGTTTCTGAGCTTTCAAAAGGCCATCGATCGAAACGCGATCAAGATCATATATTTAGCAGACAGACTATGACGGAGATACCCAGAAGTACCGAAAAAGAATTGAGCTAGGAGAAAGAAAAGGAAACGCTAGAGACAGAATGGCTTGAAAGATCTGAGCGTACATCGAACTCATAGCAAGAAACAAAAAAGGGGAGGAGGGAACGAATAAATGCACGAGATCCAACAGTGAAAGATTGGAATTCGACTCGCTTAGGGTTAGGTATTCGGATTACCTTGCTTGAGAGAGAGGGAGTCGAGGAGGGAGGCGACGGATTTCCTCAGGGAAGAGGAATCGGAGGAGGAGAAGGCTCTGATCCCCGTCCAGAGATTAGGGTTTTGGTGGGCGAGAGGAAGGACCCTCCGAAGCGAATTCATTTCTTCCCGGCTGTCAGGCTTCACCGCAGCGTGAGAGCCGGAACCCTAAAAAGCTATTAATTTGGGATTAAACTAGGTCGGCAGCGCCTGCCGAGTTCACATGAATCGGGGACTTGGCCCGAGTGGAACACGTGATTTATTTTTGTGAGCCCAAGTTCCGGCGCATGGCTCATAAGCATAACCGAAGTTCGGTTCGTGGTTGAACCGGATAGGATCCAATTTCCCTAGAACCTACAATTATATTTTCAATTGTTTTGTGAGATCTGGTTCTTGGAATGAGCCATTTATTTCATATTTGGTCGCTAACAAACTTTGCAGGATGAAATAGTTCATTATGAATTAAAAAGGGGAAAAAGTGAGAGATATTAGCTTTTTAAATACCTACATTGCTCCTAAATCATTGTTGAAGGGTGTTGCTATAAAAATAGCTGGAGTGTGTAGATTAAAAAGGCTTTCCTCCGTTTATACTTAGTCTAACTCAGAATGAAATAAATGTTTGATGTTCCGACTTTGTTTCATTTAGATAAATGATGTTCAGAGCTTGTTGAGTTGGCATTTTTATGGTTGGCCTTGGATTTGACAACTATTTTATATATATATATATATATGATATAATGATATATGGATATTATGTATAGAATTAGGCATATATTAATATATGATGATCAGATTAATTATGATTAAAGGCTATACAAAATTGCTTAATTGTGTAAGGATTAATTATTAAATGACGGTCAAAAAATATCAATTTTTTGCATTTTTAAATAAACATTCATACTATGTTTTCCTTTTTTTTTTTTTTTTAAGCGACAAAGTTTGCGAAGATGGTCTAAATTTGGAATACATAAGCTCTCCCTTTCATGATTGAATTAGAGAGTGTCAATCCCCAATCATAGACAATTAGTATATTGTATGATGGTCATGATGGAGTCATGAACAGCATGATTGGATGCCTGCATTCAAAATCTTCCTCAATCACAGATTGTTGTGTGATACATGGATTGTCTATCATGAGGCCTAGACCTCTCTGATCAATCCATGGCTCAAAGGATCCCCAACTATTATAAAAAAATAAAATATTCTTGTATAATTTTGTCGCAACTTAATACTCCACTCAAAAAGGCTAACTAAAAGGTATTAGTTGAATTTCTTGAATCTATATAAATATTCAAGATCTGCCAAATACATAGCTGATATAGAACTAAATATATACTTGCATAGGATCCTCGTATACTTTTCTCATTTAAGCTATGGTATCTTTGACAGGCTAAAGGTCCAAAATCATTCAATCCTAATCATAGTATTACAAATCCAATCACAAATACCACAATCAACTCATGGTCAATCCAAATAGATCTATGTTGCAGTGTTCCCTAGTTCACATAGCTAAAAGTAAGAACCGCTTTGATACCTTTTATCACAATTTAAAACTTTATCCAAAAAAATTAGTTGGAAGGTATTATTTAGATTTCTTGATCTTGTATAAATACTTAAGATCTACCAAACATATAACTAAAGTAAAACTAAATACAAGTCCGCCCGAGTCCTCAATAAATTTTTATTCTAAAATCCAAATAATAATAATAATAATATCTAATAGGCAAAGAAAGAAATCATAGGATCCAACTTAAATCAATAAAATCTTGTAGGGCAAGAGTTAAAAAAATAATTATCAAGCATACTTTATCTCCTCTCTTGTGATTAAGGTTCCACTGAAATAATGTTTATACCAATAGACAGGAATTCTTTTGTCCCCAAAGGAAACTTTTCATGGAAGATTAAAGTTGAACACCTAGAGTGCCTACTAAATTAGTAATTCCGCTGGTAAAGTTTAGGCCCTGTTTGGGGGAGGTTTTGGAGAGCCAAAAAGCACTTTCTAGTCCTCCAAAAGTACTTTTAAATAAAAATGGTATTTGGTAAAATTTTTGGAAAACTGTTTCAGCTTTTGCGGGAAGCTGAAAATACCTTTTGGGAAGAAGCTCAAATTTGGAGCTTTTCGAAAATGCTGTTTTCAGCTTTGTCGGAAAGCTGTTTTTTGGACCAAAATACCCCCATTTAAATCACCATTTTTTTCCCCAAAATCCTTATCCCGCCTCTTCCTTTCTCCCTTTCCCTCTCAATCTTCTTCTTCCTTTCTCTCTATTTGTTAGAG
>JAOXJJ010000914.1:35320-49229 GCA_025769935.1 Phoenix roebelenii
ATTACATTACATTAATATTATACTATATCATATATTTATGTATTAATACACATTATATTTTATTATGCTATGTTATATAATATTGGTAATGTCTTTTATGGCCATTTTGTTACACAAAAGTACTTTCTCAGTTTGTTTACCAAACACATGTTAAAGTGCCACAACACTTTAGAAATGTATTTACCAAACAGCAAACAGCTCTCTGCTTCAAACAGCTCTACTTCTAACATCTCTCTGCAAATCCTTGCACCCACGCAATCCAGATATTCGAAAGGAGGCCAGGTTTTGACCAAAAAAAAAAAAAGAAAAAGGCAAGGCTGGAATTCCTTCGGAACTGGGAAGGCCATGAGTCAATGTCATGCCAACCATTCACAACCAAAACAATAAAGCAGCAGCCAAAAATGACATGCCAACCACCCGCCCACCAGCCTTCTGGACCGCACGAATTCCCTCCGCTCGGGGTTGCCGGTGCTATATCAGATGGTCTGCAAACCAAGGAATTGGCATTTCACCTTCTATCTCGATCAAGCTCCACGTCTTAAGGTTTGCCTTCATTGAATCTAGGCTGGCTCCATGATTTCATTTTTTCTTTTAAATTTTCCAAATAACTAATTAATGCTATATATATATATATGTATGTATATGTATGTGGATTTAGCTGCAATTACGAATTTATCAAAGGCAGGGCCTTTGTTCCTCTACTCACGTGGTTCCTCAGGATTAAATCATTTAGCAAGTTGGAAAGCAAAGTTTCTGCTGCTTTGTGGCCGTAAAATCGTTATGCCATGAGCTTCATGAACTTTATATAAGGAAGTATGTGAGGTGGCCGGGCAACTTGTGGACACCCTAACCAAAACATCTTGTATGGATAAATATATTCTAAGTCTATGGGGAGTATACTAAAGTATTTTTTTTTTTAAATGTAGATAAATTCATGGGGACATAAAAAAGACGTTAAAATTTCTTACGGGGTCCCTCCTCCTGGTTAGATTGGTAGATTTGCTGATGTGACCAAAAGAACAAACATTTATAGGCAACCCATTCTAACGTCGACAACTGACTTCCAACGATCTTGCATCTTGTTTTGCTCGCAGCCGTTGGATGGAATGATTTTGAACCGAATGCCATGATTGCGTGAATTATGGTCAAGCAAGCCCTACTTCCGAAGCCCGGTCTCCGTGAATAATAACCGGGTCGAACGGGTCTCCAAAGAAGAGATCGTCGGTTGGATTTGGTATCAACGGCTCTGTACCGGATTTCCACGAGTTTATTTTTTAACGATCGGAGCTCGTCTTCGAGTCCTTTCTTCTCGAGGTCCTCTTCGCTTCCTTCGATCTTGATTTCAGCTTCCGTGGCGGATCACGGATCGTGTTCCTTTTTCTCTTTTTCTTTTTCCTTTGCCGAAAGGATTAGGTCATATTGCGTCAAGAAGGAGCTTCTTTCTAGATCTGGGCCGACAAGTGGACAACCCAGAGCCATAGTAATTTGGTTCCAGGGTTCTTCATGAATTCAAGAAATCGATCGGAATCGGAGAAATAAATAATGAAATATGGTAAGCTGTCGGTATTCATTATAGTTTTTTTTTTCGCTTCTTGAGAAAAAAAATAAAAAAAGATGAGGTTCTACCATATTTCTTGGTTCGGATGAACTAGTAAGTCTTTCAAGAGGTGGAGAAATTAGGGCGCGTCATGGAGTTCGCTAGCATTAGAATCTCGTGATTTTGGGAAAAGAAGCGAGTGGGATGAAGCGGAGGAGTTACCCGGTCCGATGGAGCACGCAGTTTATAGTGATTCTTCTTCTGTGCCTCTCCGTCGCGAGCCTGGTGGTGATGCAGGGGCGGTACAGCCTAGTTATGAACTTGAGTACAGAGGCATCTCCGCCGCCGGTCCAGAAGCCCAAGATCGCGTTTCTATTTATAGCAAGGAATCGGCTTCCCTTGGACATGGTTTGGGATGCCTTCTTCCAGGTTGTTTTTTTTTTCTTCCTTCAATTTTAATGCATTGATTGAATTAGAAGGTTTAGTGTTTGTGTGTCATCTTGAATTGTTCAAGAAGCTCTTTTTTTTTTGATTTCTTGTAGGGCGAGATGGAGGGTAGATTCTCGATCTATGTTCATTCTAGGCCTGGCTTTCTCTTCAATAAGGCGACAACACAATCTGCATTTTTTTACGGCCGCCAGGTCAACAACAGTATACAGGTTAGCAATTTCTTCTTCGGGTGTGGAATTTGGTGTCCATTATTTCTATTGTGAATCGAGGCTACACTAGCCTACGCTTATTGAACCTTATTTTACTGGCACCTGCAACTTTATTTTGATATATTGCCATCGTGACTTATTTTTGGGCATGGGAAGCTAACCTTGGTTTTAATGACATTACAATTTACAAGCTAACTTTGGTTGTAACAATAACAATACATGCTTGCAACGTGCAAATACTTTTCTTGAGAATATCTTTGGAGTTCAGCTCAGGATAATGAGAACAGTCCCTGGAATCCTTGCTTGTTTGAAGTGAATATTTCACTGTTATAGTTTCAAATGATTTGATGTATTAGCTTTTCTCATCATCGTGAAGGATCAAGTGAGGTCTAGCGTATCAATCTGTCAAAATGAAGAAAATGTCCACAAACACCACCTTTCTTTATGCAGTCAGGAAGATAAAAATTTGGTGACAGTAATCTCTATGTTTTGTGTTGTTGTAAAAAGGATAACATTTAATGAGCAAACTTTCTTCTTATTACAAATTTGCCCTTTTCTGTTTTCCGTTCTTTGTCTTTTTGCTGCTTATGCCTTTTCTATCTTTAGTTTTTAAGGAAGGAGGTTAGATTCATCCTGACTCTTCCTCCCCAAGAAAAGGTCACCAAAGTTTATTGTTACTAGGATTTTGTCCTTAATTCTTTTTGTTCTTTTGTTCTTTTTTCAGGCTTATTACATTCATCCTAACTTGTTCTCCCAAAAAAAGGGGAAAAAAGGAGAAAGTGAACTGCGAGCACGCTTGGACCCTTTTTTCCTGCATGGAATGCTACATATCATTGCATAACTAAAAGCAGAGCAAAGAGTAGGAACAAACTGAATTGGGTAAAGTGAAAAAATTATTATGATTTTCAAGGAGAGATTAAGTCAACCGAATTAAAGAGAGTAGGCTAGAACCCATTTGTTTTTCTAATGGATGGTGCAAATCTTGGTAGCCCATTTTTATATAACCATAACCATTAAGTATAAACATTGTGTCAAGTTGAAGTGATTTGTCATGCTTCGTTGAAAGTTACTTTTTCCCGTATTATGCTTTTATTATTAATTCTTGCTTGGTGCTTTTGTTTCAGGTAGATTGGGGAGAAGCAAGCATGATCCAAGCAGAGCGTATTTTGCTTAGAAATGCACTCAAGGATTCTTTTAATAAGAGATTTGTTTTCCTTTCTGACAGGTGCAATTTGCATTGTGCAAGATCATTTTTGCTTGTGACGATTCCTGGTTCTCTTTAATGTTCCCTTTTTGTGTTTATAATGGATGCAAATGGCAGGATTATGTCCATTCCAGTGTCATTTTATTTCCTTTTTTTCTTTTGGAGGGATCAGTATTATTCATAATTCAGTGAAAACCCACATATAGTTTCCAGTTGAAGCAAAATAAATATACCTTCTAGTTAGAGTGGTTGTTTGGGTAGCAATAACTGTTCCGGTGGTGCTATGTCGCTATAATGTGGTATGCACATAGAGTGCTCATGGAAGAGCATTAGCTTTCTGTTCTACTGTGATGAAGAAGTTGATAGCAACTCCAAAAATTATGTTGTCATCACTGAGATTATCTTGTGCTTCTAGCTTGGATAGATGCTAGCAAAAGACTTCGTGTTGGTTACTCTGACCCTCTTCTTATGGGAGTTTTTTCTTAAAAAATTTTCTTTTTTTGACGAAAACAGTTGCATTGACACACTTATTTACTGCTGTGGTCTGGGAGATTTTCTTCTTTTTTTTTTTTGAAGAAAAAAGCTGCACCGATACACTTACTTACTGCAGCGGTGTGTAGTTGGAAATTTTATACTCAACTGAAAATTTTGCTTATTGCAATAGAACACCAAACAACTTGTTGGGAATTTTGTTCTTCTTTCCTATTTGTGCACTGTCACATCTGGTGCGCGTTTTGTATAAAGCACAAAATTAAATGAGAACGTTGAAATTGTAGAAGATCATAGAAATATAATAGAAACCTATTCAAAGATATACGCATATCAAGATATATAGATATTATCCTCTCCACAAGGTTTCACTATACTTAATCGAGTTGCAATTCTACAACTTGTTGCTTAATTGAGCCATATTCGTCCCATAAAGGAGACAGTCAAAAACATCTCACAGATGCTCTAGACTACACCAGTTGACTTATTGTTTTGTAATGGATGTAGAGAAGGTACTAATTTTTCCTATGTAATTCCTCATTTCATGCCTCATTTAATTAAAATGATTATTTGAAAGATCAAAATATAGAAAAATTAAATATATCTATTATAAATAGAATGAGTGATAGATTTGATAAAATAAGAAGGAAGTTGAAAACCATGAAAATCAAGAAAATATATAGGAGATATTGCCTTGAGCAAAGTCCTCTATTTCTCTATAAGTATTACACTTGCTCTCTTCCTCTTTCATTAGTGGTTCCAATTTCTATTTATGCATTATTAACCAAATATAATTAAGCTACCCTAAACAGGAAAGATTGGGAGAGAAAATTAATGAAGAAACTGTGGGACAGTAGATGGCAAAAACAGGAATGGGGAAGTCAACATGTGTAGTTTTTTTTTCTTTTTCTTTTCCTTTTTTTCTTGGGGAGAGAGAAGCAGCTTAATTTGGATGAGGGAATTGTGATTATGGTGAGGGGGGAGAGAGTCCTAAATTTTAGTTTCTTCTCCTTAATGAAATTGTGGAGAGTGAAAGAGGTAGAGAGTGGATCGAATCTCAGATGAGGTTGTGGTAGAGAGAGAAAGAGAAATGGGATTGAGTGGTAGTAGATCTTCTTTCCAAATTTACCCATGCTGTTATCAAGTAATATATCTTTGATAGCACGTTAGAATATTAGGGCAAATTTGCAGACCCCCTCCCCCACCCCACAAAATAAAAGCTGTTTAATATAGTATAGATAATTCCATAGTCTTAATTATTATCTAGTGTGTCCACAGTAGAAAAACTTGGATAGAATTTCTGTAGTACATGTGCTTCGAAATAATACCTAGGCAAGATTCTAGTCATGAGGGGGCAACATATTGTTTTTCTAAAGCAAAATATAATTTGATATCAAAACCTGCCTAATTTCTATATAGATGGTATAAATGGGTAGTTAAAAGTATTCAGGTTAGTCAATCTTTTATGAAGATCCCACCGTCAGTGCATGAAATTTGAAAATAGTGTTGAGTAGATTTGTAGAGTAGGCTATGAATTATGCAGCTGAATTGTATATGCATGCTTCTGTTAGTCAATTTTTATGAAGTTCCCATATTTAGTTGATGCATGAAAATGTGAAGATATTTGTGCATAGATTTTTTGGGTACCCTTCAATGAAGTCATGACCGCTGCAGCTGAATCGTATTTGTATTTATAGCTCATGTTTGTTAATCTTTTATTAAGATACCATCTCAAGTCATCACATGAAGGTGTTGGGCAATATGGCAGTTAAGAGCTGCACAGTCCTGATGTATTACGTGCTTGTGTTCTGAAATATATCATGGTTTGTGCAATTTGGCATCGGAAATTTCATGTATGCAACTTGACAAACCCAAAATTGGTTAATATTATCAAGAAGAAAATATATCATACTTCAATAAGATTAACTGAGGATTTGTTTGCTGATCTCATCACTTTCTGTTAATGAAATGGCTACTTTAGACTTGCAAATTTATGGTACAGCTAACGTCCAGATTATATTTTTATTTCTGACAGCTGCATACCCCTATACAATTTCAGCCATACATATGACTATATAATGTCTACATCAACTAGCTTTATAGACAGGTGAGTCTGCTGATTTTGATTTTGTTTATGTGTGGATGAACTCTTCATATCTTTTGTCCTTAATTTCTGGTTATGTAGGATATTCATTACTCTTGCATAGTAACGTGATGTTATATTGCTCAATTAGTAAAGAGGCCAGAAAAGCCACATATAACTATATCTCAGAAATTTGGGCAACAGTGCATTGTTGGTGCAAACACATATGGAACTAGAATTTTGGAGCGTGCTCATACTGAGGACATTATCAGAATTCAGAAATGAGTTTTAGCTGTTCTTTTTTTAAAAAATTGAAAATTTAGTTCTTCGTGGATGAGGATTGTAAAGCTGATATCAAATAGTTGGAACAAGGTTTGATGGTTGTGGTATGGTTGTGGCTTATAATGTAGTTCTAGCTCTGGTTTAGGACCTTGTCTTGGAGATGAATATCCATGTCTGGGAACTTGCCTTCTTAATTCTCGAGTGTCTTTCTAAGTCAACAGGAAAATTTGGTTCATTCTTGGGTTGGATGAGCTTAAATTGCATGACTATGAAGTTGCATCTCTATCCTTGCGACCAGTTTTCATAGGTTTTGCAGCATGTTTTATTAAATCTGGCTTTCTCACACTCACATATGAGTTGGCAGCTTTTGGAATCATCCTTCAATTGGAGCATGCACATGAGGCATTCTTCTCTTCCTGTGGTTTGTGGCAGGAATGAATCCATTTTGCCCTTGATTCTACAAACAACGACTCTTCTTAATATTAATGGGAGATTTCTTTTCCAGAAACTTCAACCATTATGATAACAAAATGAAAGAGGCTTGTTTGTTATCTTGGTATCATAAAGTTTCACAAATAATGAAATAACAGAGGGCACCTTTTTTAGCTAAAATTATTTGATTGCATCATAGTGCGGGTTGTCATTCCTTTGCATCTTGCTGAGTATGTGATAGCTCATCCCTTTAATGTATGCTAGTGCTTGTCTTTTCTAAAAATCTGATTAGTAGTATGACAATACATTCATTGATATATTTGCCTCACTTTTAGCTAAAGTTGGTTTTCTTCTTGTGTTATTACATGAAATATATTATCCCATGGCAATAAGAAAAGGCAAGGATTTTGACAGTTGGGCCTCCAGGTTGGCGCGACTTATTATTATCAAGATAATAATTGAAACTGGATTTTAAAGAGAAATTGTTAAATATTCTAGTTTATTCAACATTGACTGGTGGTGACTGGTATGGATTTTTTTCCCCTTCTGTTCTTTTTTTTCCCCAAAATTATGGGTGCGGCGGGGGGTTATGTGGGGGCTTTATTGTATTTTGGTGTTCAAATCTCCTCCAATGCACCTTGTTCTTGTTTCTTACTACCAATCAATGTATTCTTCTACTTGTCAGAACATCAGTGAAATGCAGAACATATTTTGGTGTTTGTTATACCGTACTACTCAGCGTTGTAGATTCCAAGCTTGCACTGTATCGTTAATTCAGATAAGTTTAAATGTGAAAAGATAAGTGTCTCTTATTAAATATAGGATATGAGCCTAGACTTGAAGAATTCCACAGGTAAGAGTCAAATGTTCTGTTACTTCATTTTGTGGGACGCTGATCTAGATGCACTTTTAGGAGTTGTGTTGTAACATTCAAAAGAATTTAGTATATGTACCAAAAAAAAAAAAGAATTTAGTAATATTAACAAAAAGCGGTATGGCTTAATTCTGTGGGTTTCCTAGGTGAATGTATCGGGAATGTGTTATGCACATTGTCTCATGTCTATGCATGTTATGAAGGTTTCACTATTTCTCTCTTCCTATTTCATATCATTCTAAGATGCAATATGAAATCTCTGGATGTCTGCATAATGGCCGTTAGGTTCTAATAGCATCTGGTCATATAATGCTGGAAGCAGTTTTGCGGACACAAAAGAGGGTCGTTATAATCCAAAAATGTATCCAGTTATTCCAGTACATAATTGGAGGAAAGGATCTCAGGTACTAGTTTTCATTGTTTTTTAAATGTAAATATCATGAAAATATCATGTTGAGATACTTCTTTCTTCGACAATGTACTATAATAACATATTTGTTCTAACCATTTGTTTTGCTGGATGTTCTTCTAGTGGGCTGTTTTAATTAGAAAGCATGCTGTGATAATGGTGAATGATGATACCGTATTCCCTGAATTTCAAAAGCATTGCAGGGTAAGTTGGAGGCAGCCTTTGAAAGTGAAGAATTTATTGGTGTTTTATATTAGGGGCTGTTGTTGGTCAATAGGTTGAGTCTTGGCCTATCTTGTGCTTTGCGTCAGAACTCATGGATTATGTCCCCTCCTGAAAGAGTCATTATGCTTTCGGAGGCTCCAGACTGTAATGCTATTTCAATCTGCTAGGCTGCTACTGTGACACTAGTATAACATAATTATTGCCTTAACCATAAGCTCTGACTATTTGAGATGATACTTTTAAGCAAGTCAGGTTGTCAGCTAGGAGAGAATCCAACCTTGATCACCTATGATATAAACAACTAGTTCATTCTGGGTCTGTGTTGAACCCAGTTTTCTAAGGGATATAACTTTTGCCTTTCTTATGTCACGTTATAACATTACAAACTTTATTTGTTAGCTGAAAACACAAAGGCACAGGTGCCTGACCTTCTATATGAAGAGTGATTGACAGAAAGATCGCACCATGAAGTGTGATGTCCATCATATTCATTTGCTATCTGTGACAAAACTTCTGGAAAAGCTTGTAGCAACATTGATGAAACCCCTAATAAAAAAAAGGAGCAGTGAATAAGGATTAATAAAGCCACACCTCTGTACTTGGGACAAGGCTTGATAGTTGTTTTGATGTGATGTGCTGGTTTTGTTATGTCCTGTATTCTAGAGTTTAATATATAGTTTTGTCTATAATTCTGATATGTGTCGCTTTTGAATGATTTCAGAGGAGGTCATTACCAGAATTTTGGCGGGACCATCCTCTTGTAAGTAATTGTTTCACATACTTTCACCATTTATATTGTTATGTCAGAATAGATATTATGTGAGATTAGAGTGCCTAATTTAATTTGAGAACTATGAACATCAGACTCATCTCCAATAGTGTCCTAGAGATGTATGCCATGTTTCTTATGGCCATCAAGAGAAGACATGTTTGCAAAGCTCTAGAGAACAAACCTTTTCCCCTTGAAATCCACATATCTAGAGGGGGAAGGAAAATTAATCTGTAACATCAAAGACTGGTGTTGTTAAGTGCCCAAAGTGGTCTCTGAAAATACAAAACTCCCATTTTATGTCACTGTTGAAATAAAATAAATTAAACTGTCTTCTTGACATCATATCATTGGCAACATAGTTTAATCACTTTATAAAATGACAAACAGAGTGTGTTTAGGCTTTCTGAGTGAAAAAACAAAACAGACATGATGAGGTAGGCTGAACTCAGTCATTTGATTACTGATATATGCAATTATATTATACATACGTTCATTTCCTGTAGTGAGAAAGAATAAGCATTAGATTTGTTGGAAGAATGGCCTATAAGATTATGGATGTTGATGGGTAAGCTACCTTATTAAATGGACTTTCTTTTGAATTTGGAACAATTTTGTTTATGATTCATTCTGTACCTAAGAATATGTTGGAAGCAGGATAATTAAATCGGTTGCTCTATGCTTGACCTTCTCTCTGTCACAAGTGGGATTTTAATGTCAGTAACCAAGAGGTAGGAAAACATATTTGTACAATTAAGCATTGGATTTTGCTAAATAGATGCAGTAAAGAGGCTTATACATATGTGGTCGATCAACTGCAAGAAGGCTAGGCAACCGAATTTGTGCATATGAGCTTGATTGATTGATCCATTCTTTTACAATGAGTAATTGTATTTCAAGTACTGGCAAAGACGTAGAATCTGTTGAACCAAGATGCAATAGTGTAGAATACAGGTTTTAACATCCAGCTCTTAATATAAAAATCTGACTTAGGCATACATTCGAGATGCGATTTATTAGTGCTAATTGCTTTCCCTGGTTAAATATATCTTGTAGTGATTCAATTAAAGCAGTTTTCTGTGCAATATTTCTTGTCCATTTGATGATGTTCTTATGTAGATCCTTACAATTCCCTTCCTTGTGCAGCCTTCAGATGCTTCCAAGGAACACAACTGCATACCAGATGAGCATTATCTTCAAACATTGGTTGCAGTATGTTTCTTTTGCATCTTTATGTGAATTATATTATTCAAAGCTATTTTACATTGATTGAATGGAGTTGTGCCAACATGCTGAGATAATATATGCCATAGTTTACTGTTAGAAGGGGGAATTTTTTTATTAGCCTTGAAAATAGTGAAGCATGCTTTAAGTGAAACTTCCGCACACACTGCACAATAGTTTGAAATCTCATCATAATCTTTGGGACCATCTTACCATTTTGTACAAGTTAAAGAGCTAATTTCATTTTCTTGAAGAGCAACAAAAGGTTTCCTTTTCTTTAATAGGTTCCTCAAGTTTCAAAAAGCATAACTAAAAGTACAGAATAGACATGCTCCTCCCGCACAATGGTCCAAAAATCACGATAATGAGTCAAATACTGTAGTTCATTCATTCCTTTTAAGGAAGAGAGATACTATCTCACATTTTGATGCACAGACTAAACTAACCAACAAAAAATGTATTAGTTTCTGAGGTGCTTTACAAAGTAGCCATGGAATGATCTTTTTAAGTTACCAAATATTGGAAGAAATTCAAAAGGTGCAATTTTTGTATTATGTGGCCATGCAGCTGCTTAATGAAAAGAATCATTGAAAACCTTTTTGGTTTCATATCCAGCAAAAAGGTCTTGAAGGGGAAATCACTCGGAGAGCTCTGACACATACTTCATGGGATCTTTTATCTTCCAAAGATCGTGAAAGGCGTGGGTGGCATCCTGTGACGTACAAGCTTTCAGATGTTACTCCCATGCTTATTAAATCTATAAAGGTATGAACTATGAAGTAATTCTGTCATACCAAAATTTCGTCTGTGATCTTTCTGTTTCTATCTCTACCTTGGATGGTATGTTAAGGTGGTTAACATATT
The DNA here is from genome assembly GCA_025769935.1 of Phoenix roebelenii. Taxonomy (NCBI): domain Eukaryota; kingdom Viridiplantae; phylum Streptophyta; class Magnoliopsida; order Arecales; family Arecaceae; genus Phoenix; species Phoenix roebelenii. The sequence goes on from JAOXJJ010000914.1 coordinate 46,372, forward strand.
TAAGCAGTTTGGTTAGTTGGCCTAATCTGGCCATACCTAGTAAAATTAGTTTCATCAATGATTTTGGACATCTCAACTCACTATCTTGTTCTGGTGCTTTCATGAAGAAGCTGCAAATGAGTCAAGGGTTCTATGATGAATCATCATATGAATAATCTTGTCTAGAAAGGTACGTAAGCAAGAGTGAATAATGTAGGTCAGCAAAGGAAATATGACTTTCACAATATAAATTGAAAAAAATGATAATAATGAGCAATTGTTGATGACATATGGAAGGAAGGGTGAGTGTTCCATTTAAATTTGCTATTTTAGCAGGGTGTTTGTTTAACATTATATTTGAAATGTCGACTGAATTTCTGGAGCATTTTAAAAAATATTTATATTGATAATTATTTGTCATGATGATCACGTAGATGGTATGATTGCTGGAAATTAAATGGGTTAAAAATTCAATTGATCTCTGCGTACCTATCGTAAACTATCAATAGATTTATGGACGCTATGGACCTGGTAAATCATGGCGTGTGCAAAAATTAACTGCAAACTTGTTGCTTTTGATGCTGAGTGTCATTTATAAGATTGTGGTATTTGTGACATATGCAATGCAAACTGTTCAAGAATTTATTCAGCTTTACTGATGACTGTCCTTGTTATGATTAGAACATAGATAATGTGTACTACGAGACTGAATACAGGAGGGAATGGTGTAGAAGCAAAGGGAAGCCGGCACCATGTTTCCTCTTCGCGAGGAAGTTCACACGCCCTGCTGCCCCCAGGCTTCTTAACATGGTAAGAAACAGCATCAGCTCGATGCTGATTATTTAATGTTACGCCAATTCGTATGAATTCACTGGTGAAGGCTTAGTTTATTCTATATTTGCTATTTTGAATTCGAGCGTTGCTAGTCTTGTTTCGATAATTTCAGACTCAGTTAAGAAAATGCATTAATATGTTATTTTTTAAAAAATAAGTTTCTTCTTTGTTTTGGCAGTCTGCACCTGTAAATTGATTTAGAGTCCGGTATCAACACGAATGGGTTGCTTCAGGCTTCCATTCAGGAGGACGACTACAGAATTTGTAAATGATAAATAATGATTTCTTCTCCATGTATTTGTTTGTACGGCAGGCAATATCTTTTTGAGGCATCTAATACCCCAATTAGACAGCGCAACTGTTGCTTTGAACAGATGTTACTCTTGTAATAGATTCCTAGTTGGGTTTAGAAACGTCAGTTATTGTCATACCTCAGCGAGTCCTGATCCTTGGGAGTACAAGCGGGCTAGGGTGCGAAACCATTCCCATAAGCCTATCCTTTGGGAAATTCACTGTCTGAGCTTATTTGCCTTCCAGAATCTGCTACTAAATTTCTGCTAACCTTCAATCCCTGAGAGCCGGTTCTGTCTCCTTTTTTTTTTCCCCCCCCCTTATCTCTGAGATAATTTGTCTCCACTGGAAGAAGTCGCTAAGCCAGACCATTCAAATGCAATGCCCACCGCTCTCACCGAGGCGCAGCAATGGGCGGACAACTTTTTGAATGTCAGATGCATGCGTTGCAGGGCGTAGAAGAGTATGCGTCTGCCAGGCTGTTGAACTGCATTCGATCACTCAAGTAATCGCGCAAGTCTGCAGCTTGAAATTTGAGTCCTGTAAGTGTCGTTACAGTTGATATCAGAGGAAACACAGGCTGATTCATAGGGCTGATCCATACCCTCCAAGTGCTGCTTTGGTTATCAAGCGTTGGCCCCCTGCCTACATTCTTGCACAAATTCAGAGCTTTTGCATAAATCAAAGAAAACATCCAACAAGTATATTAAAAGTTCCATTGGCTGGAATTTGAACATCGCTGGACGCATTGCTGCTGTAACTGTTATTTCTAAATCAATGCGATATCATGTGTAAAATCCCAAAAAATGACACCCAACTTCTCGCCTTCTAACATCCAGTTATTAAGTCAAACTAACAGCGTGCATGATTTCTATTGTCCCTACAACAATATTTGTCCGTGCTTAACCTGTAACACCACACTGACTTGCACGAATTGATGCAATGTCCTGACAAGACATACAGTAATAGATTAATAATAGAGATTCAATCACTGAAAATCTGCTGGCACCGTCTCTTCTGTGAAGTATTCCTTCCTAACAGTCAACATGCTGCAGAATCTCACCTAAAAGGGGAAAAAAAGAATAAGAAAGTTCTGCCGGAAAAAATAGCGTAAGTACTCAACATTTGCCAAACTTCAATAAATGCAGCTCTGATGAGTTGTCCATTAGCATATAAAGAGCCTCATCATAAAATGATCCCATATCTCATTAACCGCCAAAACCATGAATTTAAAGCCATCAATAAAAAGGCAATCATTCCATCATGGTAAAGTAGCATAAGGCATGGTTGAGACATTAAATTTTAGATTAGAATGTAAAAATTACAGTAAAAAGGTGAAAGATTGGAAATTAAAAATGCAACAGATGGAAGCATAGTTACCAGTGAGGCATATGATTTCAGTAATGGTTTAACAAGTTGCCAGAGCGGCTGAAACACAAAAGGAGCATCCACAAAGAGGACTTGGCCAAGCCGCTTTGGGTAGTAATAGTAGAACACGTCGATCTGGCAAATTAAAAAAAGGAAGACCATATTAAGCTTGTAAATCAACCATGTCTCAGAACATTTAACACATGATGGCTCTGGAGCAAAGGAAATGATCCGAAGTAGAAAATGGATGGATTTCATTAATAGCAAGAAAAGTTCACAAGATAAATGAGATGTTTAACAGCTAGAGTTTGACCATAGAAACTCAGGCTGCTTGGGTTTATGTAGTGTTCAAATCTCTCTCTCTCTCTCTCTCTCTCTCTCTCTCT
>JAOXJJ010000914.1:67428-89235 GCA_025769935.1 Phoenix roebelenii
TTATTATTATTCTGCAGTCCAACAAGCCTACAAATGAAATTTATGTAAAAACTAGGATGAGCCATTAGAAAAAAAAAATGGGTTGGGCAGGCTAATAGGTTCGATATCTATAAGAAATCTAGTCCGGCCCTACTAGATTTTCCAAACAGACCCTAAGAATTCTTTCATGCCTCTTTACACCCAAGATATTCCCTTTTTTTTATTTGGTGAAGTTATGGTTCGGTTCTTTTTTTTCTGCTCGGATCAGTTATCTAAAGTGCTTTCCTTTCGCTAAGGGGTCGACCAAATTATTTGAACGTCAGTTAAGTCGATGCTACCTGAATGTCTTCATTAATTTTCATCTGCAAGTGCTTTGAACGAGAAAAAATTTCCCTGCATGTGCCCACAGCTGTATCTTCAGCCTGCATAAATGAGTCAGCCATTGGAAAATATAATAGATCAAGATCTATAAAGGGAATCTTGTTTGCAATCTTAGTGCCTCTAGCACCAATAATTGCACCCCTTAGATCTCCTCTGAAGCCCTGTATATCTGCTAAAAGAAATATAAATAATCACATATATAGCTACTCCCTTGTAAATTAAGGATCCATTACCAGCTCCACCCACCTATATATCCACCTGATTTGGCTCCATATTCTCGAATGCCCCTCTGACTTAATTAGCAGGTATAAAGTACAGACCCAGCGCTCGGAACTGTATCTTTGATTACATATAAAAGGATGCCACTGAATAAAAAAATAAATGAGTTGATACCCACCCCGGTAGATATCCTTCCAAGTGGAGAATCCCTGCGGCATGCCTACGTATTCACGAATGCAGCCCATACACGTACGTACGTACGTACGTACGCACGCACGCACGCACGCACGCACGCACGCATGCCCTGGGATCGATGCATGTTTATTTTAAGCTCCCCTACGACTACGAGTATCGCCCGCTTAGAGATTGTCCCCTCCAATAATGAAACAATTGAAGCCGTCCTCCTAGAGGTTTCTTAACAAACAATTTCGCTCGTATGTCGTACATGTCATGCCCATGCTTCATCAAATCGATCTCTTTCTAATTAATTAATGTAGTGAAATTAATTATATCAAGTTCCTCACATGAGAGAATGGATCGTGGTGCAATAACTGTTCGGTAAAGTCCGACATCCTGACAAAGAAGACTGGCAAGCCTAATTTTTCTGTGCTTCTATTCCGTATTTTTCTGTATAATATGTTTAGAATCTATTCTCCACCCCAACTCTTGAATAAATTGCTTCCACTGAGATACCTTGATCCTCCCCCCTCACGACAGAGGAGAGTGGCTCTTTGTGGGCCAATATTCTTTGTGCTCTGTTTTTTCTTTTTTTCTTTTTTTTTGGGAATTCTGCTGATGCGGTGAGTGGGCTTTGTGGGAGTGGATCAAAATAAAGGGGAGGCGAGGAGATAAAAGGGATTGCCATGGAAGTGGCGAGCATAATTGCCAGGTCCTACGAAAAGAACTTGAGAAAAAGGCCCCACATCGGTGGACCCAAAACATAGATACTTTAGAATTTTATTTATATTATTATATTAACTTGCCATTATGAGCTGGGCTTACGTGTGTAATCTAAATATCAGCTGATTCGGCTTCATGTGTTGCACATATCAACAAAAGCACCGAGAGAACCAAAACGAGTAGAAAGGAGCGACATGGTCTATTGGAGCTATATCCACGAACGAAGGCCGGAGAAAGTCTCTTGCTTTTATGCACGAAACAAGCACAACTTAAAAAAAGGTCAACTATTATCACAATAGATATTAAATAAATAAATAAATAAATTTGAAAGTTTTTAATTATATTTTTGTGAGTCGGATCTTTAACATAGATTTCAAACTCAGAATGAGAAATATTAAACTTCGTTGGAGTACCCTTTTCAAAAGCTGATGTCTTGCTTCCAATTCCCGGATTTGAAATATTTAGCGTTAATTGTTAAGATCTATTACTATATTTGTTCCCATTCCCATTCCCATTGCCATTCCTGTTCCGGGCTCTGAAGCTGTTCGTAAAGCGTACAGTTCTAAACGATACCCCACTGGAACATAATAGCAAGATAGCATGGTTTGACTACATAAAAGACTTGCTGAGTAGTTAAATAGAAAACCGCTTCACTTTTATTAACTGCTTAAATTCGTTTATAGATTGAGTAGAATGGGATAAGGTTTGGTGGCTGTGATAGGACCAGTACTGTACCTTTCGCGCAAAAGAAGGATTATGCGACGGAAGCAATTAACAACTACACACCACTTCTACCTCCAAAGAGGTAGAAGAAATCCGTTGAATTTAGTGGACAAGGATATGAATCTTCCCGTTTTGCTCTATATGAATAAGATGGGAAGCATCACATTAATACGTCATGAGCTAGAGACAAAGGAAGTGTACCCCGACCATAAATTCCGCTCGCTTGGAAAAAGAGCTAGAACAAAAAAAAATTAGCAGTAAAATTACCCACGTAACCAAGACAGAAGAAGAAGGATAAGGTGACCGAGATATCTGCATCAGATGTACAAATTCTTAAACTAGAACATGCAAGGAGAGTTGTTTATGTCAAAAAGGATTAGAGAGACCGCACTCGATTTTATTTCTCGGAGATAACATGTGAACCAGCTTTGGTTTGTTAGTAAGAGCCACCAAACCACCTCGACCGAGAAAGAATATCTAGGAAACGGAGAAAGGGTGTAAAGAACTAGGGGGAACTCAGAAGGCCAGAATCAAGTCCAAGTTCCACTTCTGCGACCAAAGAAAGGGAACGGGGACATGCCCACAAAAAACGATATAAAAGAGATGAAAAATAAAAGCGAGAGATTGCTGTTTGCTGGCCCGTAAGACGTGTTGGAAGGCTGGAATCCCCCCACCTTTCTCCACCTACCAATTAAACTCATGATTAGGGGGAAAAGAAGAAGAAGAAAATAGTAAAAATTCTCTTTTTTTTTTTTTCTTTTTTGCTTAAACAAAAAGAGAAAGGAGGAGAGGAAGGGACAAACCTATCCCTGCATAGTAACTTCCATCCTGCTAGGAGAATGTTCGATGTGGATTAAAATGATCGTGTATTGGACATCCCGATCAATTTTACTCATATTATTTTCATCCATGGACCGACTTGATTATTACTCTTCATATGAGTACGTCATATTTGGCCCCATTCAGACTGCTTTTGCCTTCCAGCAACTGGGGCCTGTTTAAAACACACCCGCCCCCTTTATTGCTGCTCCCCCATGGCCACATGGAGGGAACTCTAAAAAAACCCACCCAATTAGTCCTTTCGTATTTTTTTAGCCCATGCCTGGAAGTTCTGCCTGTCAGAGCCCACTATCATGGTATTTGAAGATGACCTGGGAGAGAGAAAGATAGAGAGAGACTGGGAGATAAAATATAAAGGGAGGGAGAGATGGGTCTATAGTTATTGCGAGGTTTCTCAGCATTGGAAGTGGTGAGAGGAGCGCTGGAGTAGCTGGTGGTGGATTGAGTTCCATGAATAATTATTCTGTTTAGTGGGGGGGAAGGTTGCTTGCAAGTGGGAGTTGGTGTGCCTCTGGACAAAGCCAAGGGAAGGGTCATACGAGCACACAAGAAGAAGACAACCACGCCGATGTCCGCAGATACGGAGAGCTCTAGAAGGAGGATTCCAGCTCCAAAATTCCCCGGGGATGGCTTCTAGCTGCTGCAAGCGTCCGCCAATCATTGCCACCTTTGTTGTGTTTCTGCTCCTGGCAGCCACCAGTCCTGTCCTCTCGGCGTCGGCGGCAAATAGCACGCTTCGGCCCGGCGAGGAACTGCTGAAGTATAGGAGGATCAGAGCCCGTATAAGAAGGCTCAACAAGCCTTCGCTCAAGACAATAAAGGCATTCGCTCCTTCCCTTTATTCTCTTCTCTTCTTCCAGGGGAGGCTCATGATGACTTGAACTTTTGCCGATGTGCAGAGTCCTGATGGCGATTTCATAGACTGTGTTCCATCTCACCTTCAACCAGCTTTTGATCATCCAAAATTGAAAGGGCAGAAGCCATTGGTAACTGAGATTTTTCTCCGATGAGTCTTCGCAACCTGGGAATTTATGCTGATGAGGTGATCTTTTACTTGCAGGATCCACCTGAGAGACCCAAAGGCTACATTCAGACAGCTGCGGCTGCAGTGGATGACACCTTCCAGGCGTGGACGCTTACTCGTGAATCCTGCCCGGAAGGAACCGTACCGATAAGGAGGACAACGGAAGAAGATATACTGAGAGCTACCTCCATTCGGAGATTTGGAAGGAAACCAGCGGGGAGGGTGCGGCGCGATTCCAGGAGCAGCGGCCATGAGGTCAGCCCAACTGAACTCACACATGGTTACGATCTTCTCAAGTTTAATCACTCAAAATGTCAAATTAAAAGGAACAAAAAAAAAACTTTAATTTAATTGTTTTTCATTTTTCATCCACTTTCCACAGAGAAATATGCAGATAACTTCTATAATAACTTCCTTTCCCTCGGGTAAATTTAGCCTCTTCTTCTATAAATACTTCTACTTTGCATTTTCTTTTTTGGTGGAGGACGGAAGTTCTGGTACCTGAAGGGCTAAAAAACACCCTAGTTCTTTTCCCAAAGGAGAAAACAAAGTGAGAGCTTTGGTTTCTAGTCAAAACATGGATTTCATAACAAAGACCTGTTTGGAAGAAGCGTTTAAAACAGAGCCTCTCTCTCTCTCTCTCTCTCTCTCTCTCTCTCTCTCTCCCCCTCCCTCTCTCTCCCCTCATATTGCATGATGTATCATGGGACTAGATCCCTGCATTGCAACGAGATAACGGGTTAGGATTCATAGGTGAATGCCATAACCTGCACACCAGACCATGCTCTTTTAAAAAAAGACAAGGCCCTCATGTGCAACTACGGAAGCTTCAGAGATGGAACCAAAATGAGACCCTTGACTAAACTTGTTTAATCACTGCAGAGTTGTCGCATATGTAGCTTCTATTTGACCTAACTTAAGGAATTCGCAAGCACAAGGCTAACTGGTAATTGTTTTTTATGATAGATTAGTTAGAATCTAGATGCCTAGATATGAGACCTTGGTGGACTTCCGGAAAGGCATTCATATCTTTAATGCTTGGCTGACATTTATAGATACATCATGGTTACAGCATGCGGTTGGGTATGCTACGGGAGATCAGTATTATGGTGCAAAAGCTAGTTTGAATGTGTGGGCACCGAGGGTAACAAGTCCATCCGAGTTCAGCTTGTCGCAAATCTGGGTCATCTCTGGATCGTTTGGCAATGATCTCAACACCATTGAAGCTGGATGGCAGGTGAACTCAAAAACTCTTTTGGATTGCTTTATATTTTATTAACTTTTACAAATTCTTTCTTTTTATTAAATTTTTTATGGGGTTATACACGACTATATGTCCAGGCTCCCATGCACAATGCACATGGATCCGGATCTTTTTGGGAAATCTGAACCAGGGTGCTATCCCTGCAATATCTTGCTGACAAAATCTATTGAAGAGTATAGCTAGTGCAGTAAACAAAATAGCTTTCCACTGCTTAAGCAAACTCCTGTTGCCTTTTTTTTTTTTTTTTTTTTGACAAATGCAATCATTTCTAAGTTTTCTGGGGAACAGATGATTTTTCGATAATATAAATTAATTAGCGTTCCCTGCATTGGGATGCTTTTATGAAAAAACAGGTTTCATTTCTTGTAATTCAAAGATTTTTTTTTTTAAAAAATAGGGATTTTTCTTTAATTCTTTAATTTGGGGAATGTTGGACTGCTGGAAGAGAAGTTGAAGTGGAAGACAAGCAGCCGGTAGAGGATGGCAGGGATGAATTTTCTTTTTCTGGAAGGCGCTTGGCTATTTTTCTATAATTATATTATATTTTATAGAAATTGCTAATTATAGTGAATTTTTGTGCATTTACTATATTATATTTTTCTGTTTTTGGTTGATTCGATGGAGTTCAGTGAATAATGGATGCCTTTTTTTTTCTTGACTATTTTCAGATCAGCCCAGAGCTGTACGGGGATAATAATCCCAGGTTCTTCACTTATTGGACGGTAAGTACATTACTGGACCTTAAACCGCTTAGATTTAGTCACAATATACAACTTATTCTGTTTTGTTTTTTTCATTGTTCAATGAACTGAGAGAAGAAAAGATAAAACAAACATGCAAGAGAGAAAATTAAAAGTAAAAAAAAGAAAATCATACCAGCATATTGCATTCTTTTATATTATCTTTTTCAGTATCATTCAACTGAAGTAACTAGATATCAAATTTAATGCTAAATATATTATATATTTTTCCCTTAATGTAGACGGATGCATACCGAGAGACTGGATGCTACAACCTCCTGTGCTCCGGCTTTGTTCAAACAAATAATAAGATTGTTATTGGAGCAGCCATCTCACCAAAATCAACTTATAATGGTGGGCAGTTTGATATCAGCCTGCTAGTGTGGAAGGTAAATCTAAACTAAACATATTATCATATTATGCACAGCTATGAAATTTATGACGGATATGCCAAGTAGGTGTACAATTTAAAGAGTTTCTCCAACCTCTGACATCGGCTTAATTTACCACCGCCATCAGCTTCGAGGGTTAACCAAAACCAGAGTGGCCGCACAAGGTTCGGTCGTGGCGGAATGCGCTTGCTTGGCTTTTATTAAGAAATAAAACGGTGCTTCCATTTCACTGCCCCGGGACCCATACTACTTACCATTCGATGATGATATGGTGTCGTTCTTTCATACTGAAATAAATTGTACGACTCCAACCCCTGCCAATATAGGGGGCCCGCCACGTAGTGGTGGTGGTGGCGGTGGTACCGAAATCCAAACAGCCGGTGGGTGAATATGGTGGCCTTTCACCTTTGCCTGCCCTACCGTCAGGCCATCGTGGGATGACGCAGCCTCTCTTTTTCCTCCATCGCAATTCAGAGCCCCACCTTAAAAATTTAATCAAAGAATTTATTTTTTTTCGACAAATAACCAATGTAAAACTAAATACGGATCCGCATCGTTTTCTTGCTTCAACAAAACTTTACAGAATGCCGAATTGTTGCAAATTTTTTACCCTCTATTTTTCAAATTTTATCCTCCGCAACGAGTTTGGACGTTTTCCTTATGGATTCCCTCTATTTTCTTCCATGCAATATTTATAATATCCTTCTTGTTTGTTTTTTTTATCATCTCCTTAACAACAACATATGGATAGAATGCTGATTTTCATGGGAGTAACAATCTGCTAGTGTGCTGAAGTTGCAAGATATGTATGTGCAATAACTAGGATCCAAAGCATGGACATTGGTGGCTGGAGTTTGGACCGCGGATGCTGGTTGGCTACTGGCCTTCATTCTTGTTTAGCCACTTAGCAGGGCATGCGAGCATGGTGCAATTTGGTGGAGAGATTGTTAATACTCGGCCATCAGGAATCCACACATCAACGCAAATGGGCAGTGGGCATTTTGCCGGAGAAGGTTTCCGTAGGGCTGCCTACTTCCGGAATTTGCAAGTTGTTGATTGGGACAATAGTTTGATTCCTGTGCCCAACCTGCGAGTCTTGGCGGACCATCCAAATTGCTATGATATACGAGGAGGCATTAACAGGCTTTGGGGAAATTATTTTTACTATGGAGGTCCGGGAAGAAACCTGAGATGCCCTTAGAACATATGAGAGAGTTCCTTCTTCTTCTTTTTTTCTAAATATTTTTTGAGGTGGGTTGTCAAAGTTATTTTTCAGTCATTCTTGGCTTCACAAAGAATCTCTTCTTTCTTGTTCATCATATCATACAACTTTTGGAGGACCATGTATATTCAGGGGGAAAAAAAATACAGTGAGAAATATGCTATGTTTGTGTATGTATCTCCGTTTCTTTATCCTTCCTTATATTATTAATAAATAAATATTCTAGCATTTTTATTAAGCAAGCTTTTTTTAACAATGCCTTGTCTTAGTGATGATGTGTATGCTAACCCACACAATTGACCATTATCCTCTCCAGGGAAGGTTGTCTCGTATTTGGCTGTAATAAAATCTTCACTTTTCACTCAGCATTTAGAACATTGTCAAACTGATCTCTCCCTGGATACCCTAGCTAAGGTTACTCAAAACTCATTTCAGAGGAAATAATGCTGCCACCTTTCAATTTCAATCTAAGAGAGCAAGAATCTTGCCATGCATCTAATATATGTACTATATAGCAAATCGAATAGCAGATAATTTTACTGTATCTGCACTTCATTTCTACCTTTCCATGTAAATACCTCCCGAGAGAAACAGACTTCATAGTGAAAACAGCTCGATTAAAGGTTTCAAGGGGCTGTATTTGTTGACAAAGCAGCAGGGAGAAAAAGGAACAAGAAAAATCAAACCCTTCAAGGGAGTGGTGGCTGGTAAGAGTTATATCTATCTGACTCAATGAAACAAATATATCTCGACTCCCTTAATCTAAAAAAAAAAAAAATGAAACCAATATATGTAATATAATAGAAAGGCATTGCATGGGCGACAAAGTAAATACCAGCTTGCATTTTCTATCACTATCAGAAGGTTGCATCCTAAGGTTTGATACAGCTTTCACATGCAATTAAAGCCTGGAAATATTTGCTAATCCGTCGGTGGAAAGGATTCAAAACTGATGGCCGATGCCTGTTCCTTTAATTGCAACCCACAGCCACTCCATTTTCCGCCAATAAATACAATATGGATATGTTTCATGCCCGCGCCCAGCCCAGCTTGACAAATAGAAGGGTTTTCCATGGCTGAATTGTTTTTTGGGCTTGCGTGAAGTACAGAATGGTTTTTTGAGTACAGCAAAGGAGACTGCTAAGCCTGATGTAACGTACACCACAAGCATCAGCAGAGAAGACTTTTAATTGGAGAAAATGAAACCTCAGCATGAAACTTTCAAATCTATCAGTCCTCGATGCATCAGGTCCTTGAATGAGTTACTGTACTCTTAAGAAATCCACCAATAAATTCTTGAAAAAGGGCCTAGACAAAATTAAGGAATTATTGAGAGATGCAGCAAGAATACAATCTTCTGATTTATTTCTATATAGAAAACATACGATCAAATGGATGCGAGCTGCAAATTGCAGTTAACAGGTAGGTTGATATATGTGTCACGCAAGTGCTGCCATAGAAGTAGAGGGCGGAGCTCATAGAGACCTGGGGGGCTTTTCTAGCAAAGCAGAGAGATATACCTCCTCCTTGGACTTGAAGGAGACCACCCACTTATGCTTCCTGTATCTGAATTGCAGGAACATGTACATATACTCATCCAAATCCTTTCTGCTGCAGAAGAACTTGTCCACCCACAACAGGCCACCAGGCCTCAGCACCCGGTCCCAATCAAAGAGGATGAAATCCAGGAGCTGGAGGTCGACCCACCCATCAAGGAACACGCTCGTGTGGATCAAATCCATCGTGTTGTCGAAGAATGGCAGCCGCTGGCCGAGCGTGGCGTAGAGCGGGATCAATCCTCTGAGTGCAATCACCTCGCTGAATGGAGCACCCACGTTGAAAGCGGCCGAGACGATGGTCACATTCCACTCCCTCATCCTCGCAGCAAAGCTCCCCGTTCCGATGCTGGCGTCGAGCCCGATCCTGATCTCCCCGGGCTTCACCGCGAGCACATCGCCGATGAGGAAGTCTGCGAGCGAGGCATTGGCGACCCACTTGAGCTTCTCCTCCTCCAAGTCGAAGCAGCCGGTGCACCTGGAGAAGCCCCTCCTCGGGTTTTTTTTGGAGAGGCACTTGAAGTTCCGGCACCGGTACCTGCTCCACCGAACGTTGCGGTCGTCCGGCATGGTCCACAGGGACTCGTTGATCGGGAGCGGCCGCTGGTAGAGCTTCGAAGCTCGGGCCAAGCACCGCCTCCTAGGAAGGGGGTCGCAGCCCCCCAGCATCAGCTTCTGGGCCAAATGCCAATCGTCGTTGCAGTAGGACCCGATGTCGTAGTTCATGTACTCCTCCAGCTCCTTCCTCATGAGAACGCAAGCATGGCCGATCGTGCCGTAGGTCTTGTTCGTGCCGTATTTGCTGAGCTTTCCGTTCTTGTTGCCTTTGGCCGTGATGTACTTCCGGATCTCCTCCACCGTGAAGAAGTTTATTAGAGGGTCCTCCACTGGAGACCCGGGATTGAATCCAGCTGAGTCGGGTTTCGGAATTCGGATTAGCCCGAGGGCAATGCGGGCACTGTAGAGGGGCTGGATCACCTCCTCCTGAAGGAACCGGCTGAATTCGGAGCGCGTCATGTTTCGGGCTGCAGCGCCGCCTTTCTTGTCCCCGTCCGTCTTCTGGGTGGTGCTGTCGAGCTTGTCCTGAAGCTCCGAGAGCTGGGAGACGACGTCTTCCACGCGGTCGGAGAGGGCCTTGAGGTCAAAGTCGGCATAGCCCTCCTTGATGGTATGAAACCTCTGGGAGGAATCCTCCTTCTCGTTGGGGAAGAAGAAGCCAGCCAACTGGAAACGATGGAGGCCGGCGACGCTGATAAGGATGACAAACACGCCTAAAATGATCTGCATTACGGCCATGATCCTAGAAAATCTGCACCTGCGAATGCATAGCTGCGTCCCCATTCTCATTCTCGACTCGACGTGGGTTAATTATAAGGGAATGGGGGAGCAACAATCCCTACCAAAATCCTATCTTCCCTAAGCTCGATCTTCTCCCCTCCTCCTCCTCCTCCTCCTCGTCGGAACAGCAGAACGAGAGACTCGTCGCATTAAAGCTAGGAATTTTAATAAAGCAGCTAAATGATGAGCTAAGACTGACTCAGGTTTACAGCTCCAGAACCTTGCAGAAATTCTCCTATATCTATCTATTCCTAGGACTAATTAAGCCTTCTGCAGATATTCGGATCTTCTTGACTCGAAATCAATCCAACGCGGGTGACTTTCTTTCTTAAAAATTCGCATCAAATTTCCTCGATGATAGCAATCCAATTGTTGCTTGCCGATACTCTAGACTTCCTGAAATCCAACTAATCCAGCGCCCACCCAAAACTTGGCCCTTAAATCAGCATTAAGGATCAAAATATAAAGACATCTAGCATGAAAAAAAAAATCCACCAAACTTTGAGAAAGAAAGCATGACCGAATACGAATATCTGTTTTTTTTTTTTCAAAAATCCAGATAATTAACAGCAAAAATGGAGAACTTAACCTCTAAATCCAGAACTAAGCAAAAATTTCTCAGATTTACCGAACGAAATGGGAAGAGCGGAAGCTAGCGAACCGAGAACTGAAACGCCGATCGCCACGCAGACCTGGATTGAGCCCTCTTCCTATCTCTGTAGTATATAAATTAAAAGACTCGAGATCGGCGTTGCAGTTGACCAAAATTAGGTTTGGATTGCCGTTCTCTGAAAACGGGGAGAAGAGTAATTATAATTTTAGAAGAGGAAACGGCGGGAGGACGGGAACGAGGTTTGGTCCCCGTCCGACTACTGCGAGAGGAACGCCGCTCTTCTCCTTATAACAGCAAACGCTACTTCAGAAAATAGTATCCTGCCACATGGCTTAAATTCGATGGAGTACACGGTAGACTGATGAGCCTCCAATATTTGATGCGAGAACTCAAAACGGCAGACCTCCCCTACCCGACGCAAATTTGAAAAAGCGCTAAGAACGAAGGAAGAGCGGACCTTGAAACAAGAAAAAAAACAATAGCAAGAAGAAGCAATATGACGCAAGTATTGCGGTGCGGGCAGGCACATGTGCACTAGCACTGGAAGTGGACAAAGACCGACCCGTCCGGCCGTCCCCGTTCTTGTGAGGATGGGCCTAACAAAGTTGGGCTACAGATCAAGTACGGGCTTCTAATCAAAGCTCGAACTCATTTTCGGAACGCATCCACGCAAGGTGGTGATTTACCTGGGCCGGGCCAAGACAGGCCTAATTAATGAATACCCGCGGAGTCCCGGACTGCCCGAATGTGTACGGTATCCTGCTTCAGCGACCCAGTTTAGTTTGCTAGAAAAATTTTCTAGCTGATATATTTTTTTAGAAAAGCTTATGTCTGTATACATGAAGTCTAAAAAAATAATTGCTGTATATTTAGTTGACAATGAAAAAATGACATATTTTGAAGTGGCTTATATTTGATTAAGCATATATTTTGCTGAAAAATTATAAAAAATATATGTTATGCTCTTAATAAAGAAGATCTTACCCCATTCTATATAAAAGTTTAAGAATGCTTTTGGAGAAAAAAAAAATCTAATGCCTACCCAATGGAAATCAGACTTTCCAGTGTCTTACATAATTTTTTGTTTTTTATGAAATGTGAAAATTATTTTTATGGAAAAGCTACTTTTTCATCTCTCTTTTTTGAAAACTCCAATTAAATATAAACTCTTTTCTTTTTTTTTTTTGTCTGCTATACTTTTGCAAATAAATGGCATGTGTGTGTGTGTGTGTGTGTTTCCTTTTAGCAAAAGAAGGAATTAGGCTAAGCCTATGATGTTAATTGGCCGAGTTGTAGCTTCTAAATCAGAGCAGGCAACATAAATCCTCTTCTTTCATTCCATTCTTTTTAAGGCAACACTTTTTGAAACATGACGAAAACAAAAAAATTATATAGCATTAATATAACCAGGATTTGAGCACTAAGATTACTGCCAACCAATTGAAATAATATCGGTTGGAACTCTCTGACATTTAAAAAAAAAATGATAGGCAAACCGAGCATAAACTAATAAATCAAACCTAATGTTTTATGGTGCTGTAATATCCGAATCAAGTCTTTAGCCCGGAAATCACGAAATAAGAGTCCTTCCTTGACTAGCCAAACCCGTTAGAAAGCTCCTTAGGAAACTTTATTCCTCATGCAACCGAAGCTAGATCCCGAGATTGGTCTCAGTAAGGTAGTGAAATTGCTTGGATACTAATTAGGAACAATGTTTTGATAAATTATTGAAAATTCAAGGATCATTCTTGAAATTCATGTTAGTCAATGGAGGTTTTCCATGGCATATAGTTTATTTTTAAAATACATCTACTTCTTTTCCCAAACCTTTGTCCTTTCTTCCTGATTTCGTTATTCTCAAATATTCAACTTGCGACCATGACTTGATCATTGTACTTTGTTTTCATGTGGTAAGGATGCAGCTGAATTTAATTCGATAAACCAGATAATGGCACAAGTTTGTAAGAAAGTAATAGTTAAGTGGTTGCAGACTTGCAGCCATGCTCCTTCAAAATGTGGTAGGTTCCGGTTTCAAAACAAAAAAGGCGTCTTGCCCAGCATTTGGAGCCGAGTAACCCTACCAGAGAGGGTATTCCTCTTTTAAAAAGATGGTCGCTGACCTTTATAGTGTGATGCGAGAATATCAACTGAAATTAAATATTTAGAGTTTCTCGAGGCAAATGGGGATCTGACCATCGTTAAAATTAGACAAGCAATTACACTGTTTTGGATGGCCTGAAGAACTCTCGAGTTTGCCCATGGCTCTTTACTCAAGTTGCATCCGAAATAATTGATTGTTTCAGTAGGCATTCTTGTACAAATTAAAGGCACGAGATTATTTAAGTGATTTAGAGCAGGATAAGCGCAAGCATCTAATCCAACCAAGCTTAGTTTCTTGTGGCTTTTTTGATTTTTGGGAGCTTCAGTGTTAGGTAGAAAGACTAGATGGATAAGCAAGAAAGGAAAGAAAGGAATATAGCACAAAAGGATTAAGGGCAATGATATCGGATTAAAGAAAAAGATGGAAATAATATTAGATTAATCGTATTATATAAATTCTTTAACCCCATATTTGCCCTTAGTGCCGAAAGATACAAAAGTGTTTCGAACCACCGCCCTCAAAATCCGGAAGAGCATCCCAAAAGGATCCTCTATGATGCGTTTCTCTTATTTGATATGTGCATAGCCTTTCTTAAAGCTAGGAGCTTCGCAGACAAATAACAATACTTCTATAGTTAACACTTCCAGTCATTCATTGTTTGGAGATTGGACCAGCCCACTACTGGATGGACCATTGGATTAGTGGGTAGTCTTAATGATGACTCGTGTGGGAGATTTGTTGCTTTAACCTGCTTTAGCCGGGCCACTGAAGCATATCGAATGGCAACAAAATGATTTAAGGCTCCAATAAAGTTCCTATTTTTCTTTTTTTAATAGTGCTCAGTTGATTCAAGTTGTGGTCCTTGAGACACTGCAAAAAAAAGATTAAAAAAAAATGGTGGTACTTAAGACAATTCGGGCCCAATGCACACAAAAAGCCACATTGACGAGCATGCCCATTCCTTCTCAACGTCCCTTTGGCAAAAAAATTACATTCTCATACATAAATGGTCTGGTGTTGTTCTTAGATCATAGATTTGTAGTTATTCTAATGCATGCACGTAGATATAATGGTGCACTTGGCGTATGCGATATAAGCTGTATCTGGGTAGCCGAGCATGTCGATGCCTGCAGAAGTTGCAAATGCAAAGCCAGCAAACCTTGCAAACATGCAATCCAAATGTGACCTTCCAATTTGGCATCTTTTCTTGTCGCATATCTGAAGGATTTGTGGTTAAGAAGACTCTCGTAAAACTTTTGTTTTTGTGGAAAAGGTTTGCAGGCAATAGGTTATAGAATGCAGCATAATTTTGGTTTAAACCTAGATCTTTTGTGCTCCCACCATTAGATTTTCATCGGCATCCCCGACGAATCCAGCGTATGTTGGCAAAATAACTCTAATCCGATTAAGATGTCATGTGACAATTAACCATTTTTCTTAAATTATAAATTTATAGATCGCTACCATTCTTCAGTAGTTTATCGCTAAAGGAAAAATTCTTTTGGTAACGAAGCCAATTTTCAATTAGAATATGTTTTCTTGTGCTTTTGTTAAAAATTGGGTAGGATTTCTTATGGCAAGAGACTTTAACCCTGCTTTGATGGCTCTCAATAGTAGTGGATGTTAGTACAACATTCTTTTCCTTTTTCCTTTTAAGCAGACTTCTTATTTCTGCTTCTTAACCCACGTTTCCAGTCAGGTTCTACAGCCAAAGTTGCGTCAATTGGTAGAAAAACAATTTGCAAATAGACATACTGTAATGAGGTAGAAGTTGGGGGGATCAAAAGCAAATATGGAAGTTTTCTAAATGGCAGTATGTTTAATATTTTGAAGATTTAAAGAAGCTGGGATCCTGCTGCATATTTGAAATCATCGGAATCCTAAAATCAATAAAGATCTCAAGTACTTAAAATGGTTTAACCTTTTTCCTTCTCCAAATCATCTCTCTTTCATTAAAACACACGGGCAAGAACATCCAGCCAGCCAATTATTCGCTAGATCTAGTCCTTCGATCACAAGACTAGATTTAAATATATTTTATTATAATGACCCCAAAAATGTCAAAAGATGCTTAAAACAGCTTGACTGGCTAATCATTTATTCAAGTGGCGCTAAGAGGGGTGATAGATGCACTAGGAATATAATAACGAACCATCAGGACCTTATATTACCTACAAACAATTTTGTACATCGCATCAGCAGAAGGGGGTTGACCGAGGGACAGTAATTTTTGCATTTGATGGGCTCTTCCAACCAAGATTGCCGATTGCCGATTGTCGATACCCGGTAAAAACTTTTTAAGTCTAATAGAACCTTACATTGTTCATATAAATTATCACGCAGATCTCCTTCACTTATTCTTTCTCACTTCAACCTGTTTCGGATATAGATTCCATGACTTCATTATACAAAGTGGGACATTCATTAATTGGCATCAGAGATACACCTACTTCATATCAAATATTTGAGGGGAATCCAGATCCAACATCGATCGCACGTTAGTCGTTCTGCTGGCAGCCAGTTAATTAATTAATCCACTTCATCAGTGGCTCAGCCACACTGCGTAGAGCGAGCACTGGAGGGTTCATACCCTTCTCAAAAGGCTGGGTAGGGTCCGGGCAGGCTGGAATTCAGGAGACGGTGGGGCCCCCGCTAACAATGCAAGCCAAGAACCGACATGTACCGAATACCGATCGATGTCACACCCCAACCCCCAACCCAACCATCGTATGGCTGGCTCGCTCCGATCGCCTCCCGGTCCCATTCGTGTCCACGTCCGTATTCTCTCCTTTTCATGGGGGTGGCTTGGTTCGTCTCTTCCCCTCTTTCTGGTCGACAAAAATTTCCCCACTACAAGCTGTCCGACGCCATCACACCTTTTGGCCATCAAATTTGGATAAACAACCAGCATCCATTTAAAAATCATGACTTCCATCATCAATCCACCCTCAATCTCTCTCCTCTCTTGTCACCCTTTAACTTATTCTTTCTCTCGCTCCGTCCCATGTGCCCTTCCGCCCTCTCCACCTCTCACCAAGTATTCGCAGTTTATAATTATAGTTACGAACTTTGAAAGCCCAAACACACCCTTCTCTTCGTGTTATTGTCACGCACACACACACACAGAGACACACACACAGAGAGAGAGAGAGAGAGAGAGAGTACCAATTCCTATAGCTACACTTTGCCGGAAGCCTACAAGAATAGGCACCAGCGGACAAAGGGATCGACGCGGCTGATATGCGGACGGAAAGATACGCTCACGGGGTAGCGAAGCAAAGAGTCCGCTATCTCACGTGATAAAGCGACATTACATTTTATACGTGGGATTCCCTTTAAAACTGAAGCTGGCTTGCATATTTTTTAATTATTTTTTCTGATTTTTATCCACGCATGCATGAGCACACATGAGTGCCCAGATTTAAGTATTACGTGTAATAGACGGAGGAGAGATGGTTTATATATATATATATATATATGGTAAGCTTGAAAATTTTGCAGACGGGTAGATCTGTGGAGGTCCTACGGTGAAAACTCTGAGAAGGTCGATCCGTGGTTGAATGATTGCGCATTTAACTTGTCTGAGAGGATGACTTGGTTCGGCTGTTCTGATGGCGATAGCGGACAGCGCTCTGGGTGGATCATTATCAAAAGATCTTACATTATGTCAAGCGGGGCCAAAGAATAAATCTCATTCGGACTCTTGGTGCATAAGCGAGCAGTGCCTTGAGTCGTCGAACATAACAATTTTGAGATGGCATGTTCCCTCGAGATCCTGGAAGAGTCTCCGCCTGTTTTATTTACAGGCAGCGTTACATTAATCATATCCAAACGAGGAACACTACATAATAACAGAATTAATGCATTTCCAAGGTGTCGCTCTTTTCCACTGATTAGCAGAGATATGGTATGGCACGTAAAAAAAAAATATAAACCTATCAAGAAGTATAAACCGAGTATAGCCCTATCAGGCTCGAAACAATAGATAAACACCACGGCATACAAGGAGCGTGACGGAAAATGTTCCTAATCTGGCCTCGTCTACGAGGTTCTATGGACTCCAAAACCTCGTCTACGAGGTTTTGTTTGCCACAACATAGTCGAACACCTTCCGGTGCAAGGAACTAGGCACCGGAAACAATGTATGCAACCTCGATTAATGCAACTAATCCAACCAAACCCCTGTCGATATGGTCTTTAGCTAATACTTTTTACCGTTGGAGCTAAGCTAGAGGCAGATCTATCTATCTGGATCTAGATATGTGTGATCCACCCCATACGAACTGCTAAACAGAGAATGGTGGCTTCCTAATAGTACGAAGTACAGCTAAGCAGAGGGGATCAGTTAAAAAACCATAAACAAAACTAGATTAGATCTACATGCCTCCCTCTGCTCACATGAGTCGAGTTCATGTCTCTTCATTTTTTTCTACCATCTAGGTAAAAGGTAGATCTACCAGAAATCATTCCACGAGAGGGCAACCAGCGATCAGCCATGGTGGACTTCAGCAGCTTTTATGCAAGCCAAACCCTTCCCAGAAGTTTACCTAGCGTTTTTGAAATCTCCATACCATGATGCAACTCCATGACATGTCTACACCAAAAAGTTGATAGGGCCATGAAATACTTGCAAAGCCTCGCCGGCCCCATATCTTTTGCTTTCAATAAATTACTCCTCTCCTCTTCTGGGGTACATATTAAACAAATCCCGGGACGCCATCCAAATTCCATCTTCCAGCACCACCAGCATGGTCTAGCTGGTCTTGGATCCGGAGATTATGGGTCGCTGAGGTCAGATATAAAGCCACAGCGATATTTTAAACTATATGGAGACATGGTCGTCCCTAGCCTCCTCCCCTCTTCCCTTCTTCTCCTCCTCTTCTTGGTCTGCTCCATTCTTCCTGCACTCGCTCCCCCCAGCTAGCAAAGGAGCAATCTTGGACTGAGTGATGTCCGCGACAGTGGGGATTTGGAGGGCCCTCTTCTCCATCCTAGCATTCTCCTCGAGTACTCTCCTCGGCCTGGGCGCCCTCGCCATCGATGCCCAAGGCGAGGCGCTCCTCTCCTGGAAGCGGACGTTGAACGGTTCCTCCGACGCCCTCTCCGATTGGAATCCCAATGATCCAACCCCATGTCGCTGGTCAGGCGTCTTCTGCGACGCCAACAACCGCGTCGTGGAGCTGAATTTGCAATACATTGACTTGTTCGGGGCCGCGCCTCGCAATCTAAGCGCGCTAGCCGCTTCGCTCACCAAGCTCGTCCTCTCCGGCACCAATCTGTCCGGTCCGATTCCGCCGCAGCTCGGCGACCTCCCCCGGTTGACAGAACTGGATTTGAGCTTCAACGCGCTCACGGGCACCATCCCTCGCGGCCTCTGCCGCCCCGGCAGCCGCCTCCAGCGCCTCCAGCTCAACTCGAATCGGCTCGAGGGCCCGATTCCGAATGAGATCGGAGACCTCTCGGCTCTCCGGTGGCTGATCATCTTCGACAACCAACTCGCCGGGGAGATCCCGCCCACCATCGGCCGGCTCGCCAATCTGGAAGTGATCCGGGCGGGCGGGAACAAGAACCTCCACGGGGCATTGCCCCCTGAGATTGGCAATTGCACCAGCCTCACAATGCTAGGCTTGGCGGAGACCAGCATCTCGGGGTCGCTGCCCCCATCCCTCGGCCAGCTCAAGAAGCTCGAAACCTTGGCCATCTACACGGCCCTGCTCTCCGGTCCGGTCCCACCGGAAGTAGGCCAATGCGACGAGCTCCAGAACATCTACCTCTACGAGAACTCCCTCTCCAGCTCCATCCCTCCCCAGCTCGGCAACCTCAAGAACCTCAAGAATCTGCTGCTCTGGCAGAACAACTTGGTCGGCGTGATCCCGCCGGAGCTCGGCGGCTGCAGCGAACTCTCGGTCGTTGATCTCTCGATGAACGGCCTCACCGGGAGAATCCCGCCCACCCTCGGTAACCTCACCGCCCTCCAGGAGCTCCAGCTCAGCGTCAACCAAATCTCCGGCCCCATCCCGCCGGCGATTGCCGACTGCCGGAACCTGACCGACCTCGAGCTCGACAACAACCAGATCTCCGGCGCGATTCCGGCGGAGCTCGGCCAGCTGGGGAATCTCCGGATGCTGTACCTCTGGGAGAACAAGCTGGTTGGCAGCATCCCGCCCGAGATCGGCGACTGCGCGAGTCTGGAGGCGGTGGACCTCTCCCAAAATGGGCTGACGGGTTCGATCCCCAGAGGGCTCTTCCGGCTGCGGAGCCTCAGCAAGCTGCTGCTCCTGGACAATGATTTGTCCGGCGAGATACCGCCGGATATCGGGAATTGCTCGTCGTTGATCCGCTTCAGGGCCAACGGTAACCGGATAGCCGGCACGATCCCGCCGGAGATCGGGGCGCTGAAGAATCTCAGCTTCCTGGACCTCGGGTCAAACCGCCTCGCTGGGCCCATCCCGCCGGAGATAGCCGGGTGCCGGAACCTGACCTTCGTCGACATCCACTCCAACGCAATCTCCGGGGCCTTGCCGGAGGGTCTCTTCGAGGGTCTGGTCTCGCTCCAGTTCCTGGACCTGTCCGGCAACTCGATAGGAGGAGGTTTGCCTTCGAATCTTGGGCTGCTGACCTCTCTTACCAAGCTGATCCTCGGAGGGAACCGGTTCTCCGGCCAGATCCCGCCGGAAATGGGGTCGTGCTCGAGGCTCCAGCTTCTGGATCTCAGCAAGAACGCGGTCTCCGGCGAGATCCCGGCGAGTCTCGGAAAGATCCTGGCCCTGGAGATTGCCCTGAACCTGAGCTGGAACGATCTCTCCGGCAAGATCCCAGACGAGTTCTCCGACCTGAACAGGCTCGGCGTGCTCGATCTCTCCCACAACCGCCTCTCCGGCGATCTACAGCCCCTGGTCGGGCTCCAGAACCTCGTCGCACTCAACATCTCCTTCAACAACTTCTCCGGCCACGTCCCCGATAACCCATTCTTCTCCAAGCTCCCCATCGGCGATCTCGAAGGCAACCCCGCTCTCTGTCTCGCCCGCTGCTCCGGCAGTGAGGGTGACAAGGCCCGGGACGACGCCCGGAGGGCCGCCCGCGTGGCCACCGTGGTGCTCCTCTCCGTTGCCGTGGCGCTGCTCGCGGCGGCGGCGCTCGTTTTCCTCGGCCGCAGGCGGGAGCGTGGCGGCGTGTGCGAGGACGAGGAGAAGGACGGGGACATGTCGCCCCCGTGGGAGGTGACGCTGTACCAGAAGTTCGGGATCGGGGTCGCCGACGTGGCGAGGAGCCTGACGGCGGCGAACGTCATCGGGCGGGGGTGGTCTGGGGTGGTGTACCGGGCCAGTATCCCGTCCACGGGGGCGTTGATCGCCGTCAAGAGGTTCCGGACGTGCGACGAGGCAGCGGCGGCGGCGTTCGCGTGCGAGATTGGGGCCCTGGCCCGCGTCCGCCACCGGAACATCGTCCGCCTCCTCGGTTGGGCGGCGAACCGCCGGACGCGGCTGCTCTTCTACGACTACCTACCGAATGGGACCCTTGGGAACCTCCTCCACGGCGGCGGAGGGCCGGCGGTGGAGTGGGAGATGAGGCTGGATATCGCCGTTGGGGTGGCGGAGGGCCTCGCCTACCTCCACCACGACTGCGTCCCTCCGATCCTCCACCGCGACGTCAAGGCCGACAACGTCCTCCTCGGGGAGAGGTACGAGGCCTGCCTCGCGGACTTCGGCCTCGCCAGCGCCGCCGACGACAGCGCCG
The DNA here is from genome assembly GCA_025769935.1 of Phoenix roebelenii. Taxonomy (NCBI): domain Eukaryota; kingdom Viridiplantae; phylum Streptophyta; class Magnoliopsida; order Arecales; family Arecaceae; genus Phoenix; species Phoenix roebelenii. The sequence goes on from JAOXJJ010000914.1 coordinate 88,458, forward strand.
CCACAGCCGCCGGGGGGGGCAACTCCACCCCTCCCCTCTTCGCAGGCTCGTACGGCTACATTGCCCCCGGTGAGCCTAACCGTCCTCTGCTGCTGCTGCTTCTTCCCTCTCTTCTAACGGCTAGATAGATTCGATAGTTATGAACTTGACGGCTGTGATATGAATGCAGAGTACGCCTGTATGACTAGGATCACGAAGAAGAGCGACGTGTATAGCTTCGGGGTGATGCTGCTGGAGATAATCACAGGGAAGAGGCCGGTGGACCCGACGACGTTCGGGGAGGGCCAGAACGTGGTCCAGTGGGTCCAGGACCATCTCAGGAGGAAGCGGGACCCGGTGGAGGTGGTGGACCCGAGGCTCCAGGGGCGCCCGGATACCCAGGTCCAGGAGATGCTCCAGGCCATGGGCATCGCCCTCATGTGCGCCAGCACGCGCCCGGACGACCGCCCCACCATGAAAGACGTGGCCGCGCTCCTACGCGAGATCCGCCACGACGAGCCCCCGCCCGGCGGCGACACCCGCAAGGCCGGCGGAGTCCGAGGCGGAGGGAAGCGGCCGGACCCGCCGCCGGCGTCGCCCGGCCGGGTGGTGGCGCTCCTCGGCTCGGCGTCGGCGAGTGATGACTTCCAATGATTGGACGACGGTTGTCTCTTTCTAATTGATAAATTGGTTCCTGACCGTTGGATCGGTGGACTCCCGGGACAAGGAGTGATGAAGTGTGGGAAAAAAAAAAAAAAAAAGGTAGGAGGAGAGCTGAGGTGGGGGGGGGGGGGGGGGG
>JAOXJJ010000914.1:89335-100884 GCA_025769935.1 Phoenix roebelenii
AAGGGTGGGAAAAAAAAAAAAAGAAAGATAGGAGGAGAGCTGAGGTGTGGGGGGGGTGGGGCATTGAGCTTTCAGGAGGGTGGGAAGAGCCGAAGAGACCATCCTGGAACGATGGGTCCTTTTCCAGCGGAAGATTTCTCTGGATGGCGTTGCCGTAATGCAGCGGAAAGCGGAGGTTCTGGTTGCGCCGCTAGCCGGCGGTTTGATTGGTATTTGGGGTAGGGTGGGGCCCCATTCCCATTGGTTGTTGAATATAATCGTACAATTACTGATTGATGTGATCGACGCACTCGACACCACCTTCCATTCCCATTGGTGGGGCCCCTTCCATTGGTTGTTTAATTTATGTGGGAAACCTGGCGAGTTTGATGAGAATTGCCACTCGACGCCACCTTCCATTCAGCGTCCCCAGTCGAACTCAGCATGGCGCGCTATAAGCGGCGGAATTCCATTTTGCCATATCAAACAGAAAATAAAGAAAAATAAACATAACAATGCACCATAACGAAGCCATGATCTGAATGATCATAATATCAAAGATGTCATATGAAGCTGTCCTGTGCAAATGCATGCGTCCCCCTACGTCGATTGCTGTAAACAAGGAGCGTGATGCTGAGATATATTTTTAAATAAATTTGAAGTCCTTTGCTATGTTTCGCAGCGCGCGTTTTCACGCGATGGATATCGTGCGTAAGAGAAGCGATGGCTTCTCGTGGGCAAGGCCAATAACACCCTACCTCCTCCTTGATGATGCTTGGCCCCAATCCTCATTATTGAGGGGAGGTGCTAGATATCTTGGTGAAGAAAAAAAAATAGATCGCCCCATACATATGGTTAAAGTATCCGAATCCGACAGCAAGCTTAGTCTCAGTGAGTGCGGTCTCGGCAAGCGCGGTCTCCGCAAGTGTGATCTCGACAAGCATGGTCTTGGCTAAGCAAAGTTTGATTGACCTCGAGATCAAGAAAGACCTACTTAGAAGTTGAGGCTGATCTCGACTTCACCAACAATCAAGCCGCTCCCCAAATCTAAATGTCTACATAAAGAAGGGAGCACCAAATCCTCCATATTCGGAATCAAATCTTGCAGTCTCCGCCGCCACAGCTATCAAAATTTGAATACTTGCAATCTCAACCGATTGCTAGCTAGCCTGAAATGTCGTGCCATCTAAGGTAATTCATTTGACCCAAAATTTGCGCAATCACATCCGATTGCGAGTAACCGCTACACCCCCTCCTATAAAGAGAGGGGACTCCATGGGGAGAACCATCTTCTCCCCTCGCCAGAAAAGCTCTCTTCTTTAAAATATCTAAGGATCCCTCTCCGACTTAAGTATCAGAGGGCCTTCGTCGGATCCTTCGGCTTAGACTTCTTGTAGGTCCGCCGGAGACAGCTGTCCACCACTGCCCTGCAGCAGAAGCTCCTCCTTCTGGTTCGCGGTCACCTTCAGATCTAATTTCCAGCAATAACATATCTCATTAACAATACATGAGGATAGATTCTGCTAGCTTGATGCTCCAATTTAAAAGCTCGGTCTAATGTGGAGGTTGAAAGCAAATCAATTTGGAAGAGAACTAAAGTGTGGTTATTACTGATCCTTGGAATGTCAAAGAGACGAATATCCAAATATTTTATCCTTCCTTGAGTTAACCGAAATTAAATAGATATATTTCAGTGATAATTTAAAAAATTAAAAACCGCTTGATTTCGTTTCGAATTCAATTTTGATGAATTTTCTAACTCGAACCCGAATTTGAAACTAGACCAAAACCAAAGACATTGGATTGTTAGTACCCTTAACATACTTTGTATTCAATGAGAAGTCAAATTAGGAACTTTCTGAAATAATCTAAACGATCCCTTATTCCACTAATGACAAATCTGGACGGCATATTGTTTTTGAACATATTTATTATATGAGTTGGTATGAATTATATTATAGAAATTATGGACGATATTTTTAATTTTGTTATTTAAACATAAAAATTTTGAAATAAACAGAAAAAAAAGAAGTTAAACAGTGTTCAGCTTTGCTGATTTTTTCGACGGCGGTTATGGTTTTTGATTTCAAAAAGATTTGGTTCCATTTTTTCGTTAACCACATCTAATCCACCTCATTGACATCTCTATTCAAAAATGTGGAGCAATGGATAACTGAGAGTCTACTCTTGTATTTTGAAAATAAATAAAGGAGTCAAGCTAGAGGATAGAGTCCAAGCACCCAGTGCAATAGCATAAAAAAGATACATAGACAGCCGACCTTTTAGCATATTAATGTGAACAACTGAGTGTGTTTGAAGTCAATATATAATCTGAAATTTTACCCACATCAATTCCATCTGGGTGTGGTATACCTTGACTAGGACTACCAGTATGTTGAATACAGGACATTGAACCGGCTCGTAGAGCAGAGCAAAAGAAGAAAGCAGTTACACAAATGCAAAATCTAAAATAGCAAATGAGCCCTGAGAGAGTCACCAAATCCTGGCATCCAATTTTTATTCCACAGACATTAAAACCAATCTCCCACGAAGCAGCAGCGTCAGAAATTTACCGCCCTCGAGTAAAACTTACCATATATTTCCTGTTTCTCTGGATAAAAATCTAGAGGAAGAAATCATCTCTATTATTCACATAAGCTCACAATCATCCAGGTCATCAAAACCACCAGCAACCAATTCATCATCTGGCCTATCAACATGGAGCTGCTTATTCTTTGCCCTGTCGAATGCAAACGCGACCGTTAAGATTTGCAACCGGTACAAAGTGATTCAGATCTTTCCATGTACAAATCTTGCTTCTTCTTGCCTGCACTGGCTTCATTCTCGGCCTTAAGTTTCTCACTGGCAATTGCTGTAACCGAGGAAGCTATATCTCTGGCATCTGCTGCTTTTAGTGAAGTCATAGAAAGCCTGATGACGGCTTTAGAAGGTCTATGCAATGGGAACTTTTCTGACGAACAAAATAATTAGAATCAGAAAAATCAGTACCCATAGACCAAAGGTCCTAACAGGGTTCATGGTCACACTTCAAAAGATTTGCAAACCTTGTAAGGATGATTTTTTTAAGAAAGGAAGCTCTGCATACTCCAAGAAATCACTCTCTTGACTTGGGAATAAAACTACCCAGAGATTTTCCATCACCTCCCCTGGCAAATAATTCTGTTGCTGACTTGTAATCAGTTTCTTCTGAAAGCCTTCCAAAAGTGATTGGCGTTTGTCGACCAAAGCATTATGATCCTTTAACTATGATGAATCAGCAGTTTGCATTTTAAATGATAAATCTAAAACGCCAATTTAAGGCTAGCTTTGTGGATCCTGCTGGAACAGAATCTAAGAAGTAAATAAATGCACAATTTTCACCTTTGTTGGCGAAGTTTCTCTGCAACAGAATCTGCAAGAACTTCATTAGCTACCTGAGTCTTCTTTGCATCCGGTACTTTTCCTCTCTTTCCAGCAACTTTGCTACCAGGCTTTGATTCAGTCTTCCCTACTGGAGGTTCTGGTTTGGGTTCCTGCATCCACAAATCCACATCCCACCTGTAACTTAGCAATACCTACAATACTCAGCAGTCCAACATGTTGCTCCAATCGAAGTTTAAATCCCTCCCCCATGTCTCCGTGACAACTCATTTGTACACTATTACATATATGAAGGGAAATGCCACTTCAAAATAATTGATTATAAGGATAATTTATTTTAGATCATGATTAAATTAATTTTCAAACCATCGGTTCCATCAAATTTTCATACCGACTCCTTTTTCTTCCCCCGAACGGTCAAAAGGCCCAAGGCTGGAAGTGGGTCTGGGGGCGCCCGACTTGAGGCCAGGCTACGGGCTAGCCCCGAGAAAATATGGATCAGCACGAGTACATTTCGGACTGGGGCGCTGATAGTTCTGTTGCCGTCCAGGGCCTGAGCCCGGATCTGGCCCGACCGGATTTAGGCCCGATGCCGACCTGAGAACTTAGATAAGTGGTCTGACCAGACCAACTGGCACAGGGGTCGATTTAATTCACTGGTTCGGTCGACATCGTGGCCGCTGGGTTCGCTGGGCTCTTATTCTCTTGAATACTCACGGTCTCTAATCAAAATTCGGCTAGGGTTCTTGACTGCCCGTCTCTCCGCCTCCGCCGCCTCTCCGTTCCCTGATGCTCGTCCTTCATAGCCGGTCACCGCTCGTCGGTCGTCGGTCGTCGGCCCAAGCAAGGCGAAGGCGAGCCTCCTATCTTCAGCTGACTGCGGTTCCATTGAGGTACGATGATCTCTCTCCCCCCTCTCTTCCATCTTCGTTCTTGTTTGGGCCTATTGCTGTTTTTCTATTTCTCCATCACCGTGATTGGCCCAGCCCGGCCAGCCTCCTGTTAAACCGCTCGCTGTAGGGGCTGAACCCCACCTCCACCGCCAGCCCCGTCGCTACCACCAGCTCCTTGAGCGGCACCGGTGGCAGCATCACCTTCTTCTTGCCGCCGCCGGACTTCCTGGCCCGCCGCTGCTCCGCCTTCTTCGCAGTGCCGCTCCGGTACTTGAGCCGGACCGGAGCCAGCCGGTTCTCGAAGGTGGGGTGGGCGATCGCGGATGCCGGAGGTTCGGTCGGTCGGTCGGTCGGTCGGGCGGCGGCGGCGGAGACTTGATTGGGTTTGGAATCGTCGGCGAGCGCATGAGCGGCGAGGGGAAGGGGTTTTCTTCTTCTGGTGGTAAGCGGGGAGGAATTCAGGTTGGGAGGGTGTGAAGGATCCGGGATTTGGAGGGATCTGGGAACAACGCCTCTTTTACTTTCTGTTCTTTTTCCATTTATTTCTTCCTTGCAAGTTTGTATTTAATAGATTTTTGTTGCAAATAACACTGTGTTATTGTAATAGAATGAATCTGAGAGATGACTTTGTTTGTCGATCCCTCTTCCACCAGTCTCACGGTCACTAGGAAAGCTAAATAACGTTTAATTATGATTGTTATGCTACTTAGTTTAGGGCATGTGATATATCAATTTATGCAGACAGTTCATGTGATCAATGTCTACGATTTCTTTGTATATGCTCTTCCTGAATGAGTACTTGTTATCAACTTCTGAGGTCTGAGGTATTTAATAAATTATGTTGTTGGTGCCTCTCAGATAGTAATATGACTGCTGAGGGGTTGACATTTATTATGCATTCACGACTTAACCCCATTCGGGCCAAATCGGGCTGGCCCAGTTTTTGGCCCAAACAACAATTCGATTCAGCCTGATTGGGTTTCTGGTCGAGCCTAGGCTTGGATTCGGGCTGGGGCCTAATTTTTTCTAAAATTTTTGGGACTAAGCTCAGCCTGAAACCAAAGAAAAAATTTATGCGAGGCTCATGTAAGGGTGTGGCCCAGCTCGGCCCGGCCCATTTTTGGATTGGTGCTCCTCCGGGCTGCATTCGACTCTCACTTGTGCAGGGCTTCTTTGTTTCTTGGTAGCAGGAGACAGGAAACGGCAGCAAGAAAAAAGGGCATCTAGGGTTTGGATTCCAATGGCTTCTCATTCCCATCTGGACGATGTAAAGCTTTGTCTTCAATCCCTCCACGATCTCTCTTCCTTTCTTTTTTTTGCCTTTTCTTTTATTATTATTATTTTTTTAAATTGGTGATTTTGAATGAATATAGGAGGATGATTTCGGAGGAGATTTTTCTGGAAGCCACAGCAGTGGTAGACGCACAGGTATTTTGTATCCTTTCTTTTCCTTTATTTTTATTTTGATTGGACCCTAGGTCTCTATTAAGAATATTTTGAATTCAAAGAAAGAGAAAATAGAATCAAAAGAAGAGGTGATAATTTGATCACTTCATGACCTTCAAAAGCTTTTAGGCTAATTAATTTAATTACTTCATTGCTTGACATTGTGACCTTAGGGCATTATATATTTATAGGCACCAAATTACTTGTCCAACAAGAATAAGGACATGACTCTTAGGCAATGGAGATATCCTGGATTATTGGACTAATTTAAAAAGAAAAGCATAAATAATAAACAAAGAAATAAGAAATCTAATTTTTTGTTCACTCACTCACTGGCTCAATTTTTTGATCATCTCGTTGAAGATTCGCTTGTGGCTTGATAGGCTTGATGCTCTCATCATCAATTGAATCTTTGACTTCTTGATCTTCAAATAATGCATCCTTAATTTGCAAAATTTTGATGATAAATCCTTCAACTTCTGTGGGGTCATCTTCATTTGCCTTTCACGTATCCTCAGCACAATGATCTTTGTCCCTCTCAAAATCTGCTAGTTCATCATACAGATTGCTGGAGTGTAAAAAGCCCATTGATTGTATCAAATCTCATCATTGAGCCTTTTCACTCTACTTGTGCAAAAGATATCATTGCTTTTATTCTGCGAGGGTAACTTTGTATTTGATTTCGGGTTGAAGGCCTTCAATCAATGGTCGTAATTGTTGTCTCTTAGACTAATTATTTGATTTCGCTCAAACTGAATTTGGTACTCCATCATGTTAGTTGCTCGACAAATTCTTACAAGCTTATCATCGATGATCTCGTATTTAGTGTTAACAAGATATTGAACCTTACTGACACTTAAAGTGCTGATTAACTGAAGCAATTTTGCCCTCGAACTGACCATCATATTGTTGTTGAGATGAACTCCTTGAAATTATGTTGTAGGGCTTCATATGTATGCTGGATCACTGTCTGATACTAAGCTGATAGGACCCTAGGTCTCTATCAATAATATTTTGAATTGAAAGAAAGAGAAAATAGAAAAGATGAAGAAGAAGAGATATCTGTAACACTTAGAGGAAAGATCGGGACCTCCAAAAGCCTTTAGGCTAATTAATTTAGCTAATTCATTACTTGAGGTTGTGCCCCCTTAGGAATTACATATTTATAGCACCAAATGTTCAATAAGAATAAGGGCATGACTCCAAAGAAAACTAGATATCCTAGACCATTGGACTAATTTTAAAAGGAAAGCAAAAATAATAAACCTAAAAAATAAGAAATCCAATCCTAGGAAAGTAAGAAATTCTATCACATTTTTTATTTTTACCATCTTTTTTGAGCCATAGTTGGATATCTTCTTTCCCTTTTTTTCTTGACATTTGAGTGATTACAGGTGATAAAAGAACTTTCGGAGATCTCGATGAAGAGGAGGATGATGTATTTGGCCCTAAGAAGGTAATCTAAAGCAGCCCACATTCTTTCGGTTTTTACTCTCCATTGATTTTGGTGGAATTTTGGGTTAGAAACCCTAGTTGTAGTCTCTGGTTTGAACTGTGATGCTTTGATATTAGAATTTTTAGAAATCAATGCTATTGCACTTTTGATTGTGATCAATCTAAATTTATTCAAATGCATGAGAAATCAAGCCATAATGTGAGATTGAACTTTACCCAGCATAAAGAAATCTATTCCATGTAGAGAAGAAAATAGGAAACACACATTATAAAATAGTTTGGAACCTGATGGAACATTCAGGTTATGCCGGGCTTCTCAAATTTCACAATCGTGTTCTTATTCTTTCATGATTGTTCGAGTTTTTTGGTTGAGCTATGTAGAAGAATCTGCATCAATTCCTCTTGGTCACAAGGCACTATTTCTCCCTTATTTCATACTTTATGTTCATCTGTAACTATTTATGGAACTTATGTTCATATGTTCATCTGTAACTATTTATGGAACTTATGTTCATAAGTTCATCTGTAACTACTTCATGGAACTTCCCAGGGAGGAGAAAAACAACAAACTCTCGAACATTTTACAAGGACAGGCCAGGCTGTTTCTTGTGGTTAGGGGTTGTGATAAAGGATGGACACAAAAAAAGAGGCTTAAATGCTTTTCTGGTATTTTTAACAATGGTTGTTGTTTGGTGCTACCATGGTGTTCTTGCACCTAACACTACCCTTGAAACTTTGATTTTGCATCGGACGCGTTGGTGGTATCCCATTGGCTTGTGCTATAAGATGTGCTTATTTACATATATACATCTAGGAGTGTGAATTGTGCACAAGGTTCACATTTATAAAAGGGTTTTATTGATATAGTTATTGTACAAAGGCACAGATATCAGAGCAAACAGAGGGGATAAAATGAAGAAAATCTAGTACGCTTCCACTAGCAATGTCCAGAATTAAGGGATCCTTTTACCTAGTCTAGCTTTCTGCTGAATAGTCCATTAGGTTCCTGTTATGTGCTTGAATTTGAAATCTTATGTTAATAAAACATCGGCATGCCTCTATAGGCTTGCAAGGTGACAATAATACTTGTCTTCCAACATGACTTTGTTCAACATTACCTTCATTTTAAGGTAAGATATTTAGCATTCTTCATCATTAAAGCACATATCACTCTCCTGTCATGAAAAGCTCTAGACATTCTATGAAGTTAAATTTTATCAATAGCTTGTAGAGCCAACTATGGTGTCTGCCATCATTTAAACGCATGCATACTCCAACTCTGTATACCATCATATCCTTTTTTTTTCATATTATTCAGAAATAACTGAAATATTTCGATATGTAATGTCCCTCGTCACTCAGCTATATAGATTTTACATTGTCTATTTTGTATGATACTTAATAATGACTACAGCTGAAATTTAATGTAATTTTATTTCAAGAAATGTTAAAAGATGAGCTGAGCTGCTTATCTACAAAATCGTATAAAATGTTAAGAATGCCATTTCTAGAAACAATAAAGTAGTAATTAGCAAAACATGAGCGAATAGAAAAGATGAAAACTATGGACACCTTTAGTTGATGGTTAGTTGTTAGTTGTCAACAGGTAAATAGATTGATCAGAGATAAAACATTGAAAAGCTATAGCAAATGCATGGCCATCTAGCTAAATCAATCTTAGACTTATATGATATTTAATACAACATGCATGTCCATGTAAAACACTGTCAAACTACATTTCAGTTCTACATATTTTTAATTGCTTCGGATGTTGCTGAATGAAGCAATTCTTGTCTTCTGCATCCTTCTCTAATGTTGCTTCCTGTGATCATTTCCATTTCATACTGTATTATGTACATGCATTTGTTCTGCTCAAAAGATGGAAATTAGGTCTGAAGTGGTACGAGGAAATTAAACTTCAACCTTGGATAACTGGTTCTTTTCCTCATAATGCAGGGAAAATCAAGGGTCGAAGAAAGTGGACCTGGTGCAGCCACGGGGATGATTTTGTCTCTACGTGAAAGGCAGGATTTTATTAATTTAGAAATGTTTAATATCTCAAGTCAAGATGTTATAACAAAACCAACCTTTGCTTTGCCCTCATCCTAACCTCACAATTTGATTTTGCATGTTGTTTTCTCAGTCTGCAGAACTGTAAAGATAACCTTGCAACATGCCAGGTATGTGGTAATGTAGAAAAGGGAAAATAATTTTTAATTTATCTCTTGTCTTCTTAGAATTGTTACTCTTTCAATCTTGTCTCATTGTTATACGTATATTATTTTTTCAATTTTATTGTTCTGTTATTGTAATTTTCATGAAAGTAGAGGGTTGATGTGCTTTTAGTCAGTTTAAAGTTTTAATTGATTGATTTATCAAGATGAGATGTAAGTTTTATCTTTGATTTTTTACATTGGTATGCTCCGTTTCCATGGCTTGTTCCACTCACACATTTTATAAGCAGTTATACTGGTTTAATGAGTTTTTACATAACTTATGAGATCCTGGATTTATTTTTTTCTACATTATATGGTCTTATAGAGTGTGTAATATCATAAAGTAAGTTTTTTGTGGCTATTAACCAAGAATATATCATATGTCATGCCATGACTGCTGATCTACTGATATTTTCAAGTTAGCATAGGTCAGAAGTTAATATTTAATGAAATTTGCAATGAACTTCCACATTTTCCAGATTGTATTTTCGTATCAGTCATTATTGAAATGACTATATCACATTTGTTTCAGGCAGAGTTAGAAGCTGCAAGATCAGAGATTCAGAAGTGGCATTCTGCATTTCAGAACGGGCCAGTGACACCTGCAGGCATATCTCCAGGTTAGCACTTGCTTTATTTTTTCTTTCATATGCAAGTCTGTTTCTTAAGTTTAGGGAATGATATATGTTGCTTTTGCCAATGTAGAACCTGGATTGGTGGTAACTTATCTCCAGAATTTGAAGACTTCTGAGGAGTCTTTAAAAGAACAGGTTTGTCATATGTTGCTCTTAAAATTGCCTAGGTGCAGCTCAGTATATTATGTTTTTGTGTTGCTTATTTCTTCTCAGTTAGAGAAAGCAAAGAAAAGGGAGGCTGCATTTATAGTTACATTTGCAAAACGAGAGCAGGAAATTGCCGACTTGAAGGTAACTTTTTACATTGAATACCTTTCAAGCATCATCTAGTAAGATTGACTAGTTGCATTTATGCATAAAGCCTGTTAAGCTGTGTACTGTTTGTTTTTTTTGAGGGAATGTTAAGCTAGTTATATACATTCTCAATGGTTGTTGTGCATTTTGATAATTAACTATCATCATGTATCTAGTGTCTCTCAATATACTGCATGCTAAGTTGGATCCCTCCCCTCCCCTCCCCTCCCAAACCCAAGTGCAAAAACCAAACAAAAGGATAAAAAGAGCAAAACACCATGACACACAACAAGGAGAAATAGAGTGCTACCTGTGCACTTGAAAATATGTATCAGTAGCATTGGGTACTTGGTTTTTGCAAGGTTTATGCCTCCAGAAGAGAATTAAAATTTTCATGAGGTTGTAAAGAACCTTATGATTCTTGAGTAATCATGTGGCAGCTGACATTTGTTAATCATATCAGCATAGTTCCAGTTGTCATAAGGCGCTGAAGGGCTCTTGTACATGTGGAGCACCAGATGCTTAGGTGGAAAAAAGCATATGATTTTCTTTTTGACATGCTATCTCTTAAGTAGCTTCACTCTATCATATCTCTAGCCACCCAACCCTCCTGTTGGCAGAAGTCCTCTTTTATTTTCTTCATTTTAACATTCACTATTATCAGATTTTAAATCTTTGAAAATGTGGGCTATTTTTCCTAATCACAGAGGTCACGGGGAAGACAATATTTGCACCCTGTCATTTTAGATTCCTTTAGTCAGTCATTTATTTTGTTATTACTTTAACTTTTCTTATTACTTTAACTTTTCTTATTTTTGGCAAAAAACTTTATTGGAACAATTTCATATTTGCATCTTGTTTGCTATTGTCTAACTTTGTTATTCAGCATGCTTGGGTATATGGTGTATAAAAAACGTTCTTGAATTTCAAAATGGCTTCCCACAACAGTTAACCAAATCCAATCTTTTGTGCTGGTTGGTAATCTGACAAATGGTTCATGACAATCACCGTGTTTATTTTGCATGACCGCTTTAAATAATGTTTCCTGATGGTCATCGTGTAGTTTATTCAGCTTAGCTTCTTCTTTGATAGTCGTTAGTTTTTCATTAGCATTTTCTTGGGATATCTTTCACTGAGAAGGTTCATACCTGGTAAAATTCCAGTCTGCAGTTCGGGATTTGAAGACACAATTGAGACCGCCATCGATGCAGGTAACTCCCTCCCTCACCCCCCCCCCCCCCCCCCCCCCC
>JAOXJJ010000914.1:104778-120666 GCA_025769935.1 Phoenix roebelenii
AAAAGGGGGGGGGGGGGGGGGGGAAGGGGACAAGTGATTTGCTGACTTTATCCCCTCTAGGACCTCTATTTCGAACGAAACAGGGGACCGGAGGTGGAGCCCCTCCTCCGCAGCCCTCCGCGCGGCTCGCCAGCCTTGGCGGCCCTCTCTCTTCCTTCCTCTCCCTCTCCTTTCCTTCCCTGCTCTCTCTTTCTTTTCCTCTCTTTCCTTCTTCCCCTCCGTTGGATGCTTTTCGTTTCGGTTGCCGGAACCGTTCGGGTCCACCGCCGGTATGGCTCGGTACTCTCCGAACCGTTCGGTTCAGGACGGTTCCGCCGACCGTAGGGAATAGTATCAGCCATGGACTGCTGATTAAGACTCCATGTTTTGGATTTGAAAATGAGAGGGGACTTGAGATGATATGGATAGAGGTTGTGAGGAAGGATATGGAGACCCTTAGATAATATTAGAGGTTGTCCTAAATAGAAATACTCGACGAATGATGATCCATACAACCGACCCCAAACGGTCGAGAAAAGGCTGGGTGGTCATGGTTATAGTTTTTAGTTTTGAAATTGAACTTTTTTTGTGAGAGAGAACGAATGAGGATCCATACAACCGACCTCAAACCGTTGAGGAAAGGGTAGGTGGTCGTGGTTATAGTTTATTGTTTTGGAATTGAAACTCTTTTTATATTAGAGCTTTAGGTGATCAGTCATATTTATATTTGATTGTCATTGCTTGCTTTGTAAAATATTCTCACAAATGCAGAAATGAAGACAGAAATAATGGTTATAATCTTAATTGCTGTATGCTTGCACGGTTAAAGATAAAAATAGATTTAGTTTTTTGGTAAATTGAACAATATAGGAGTCTAGTTTGCTTGCTCACAGATGTGATCTTAAATGTTGCATTTCAGGTATATATTTTGCAAGAGAAGCTAGAAGCAAAGGACTGTGAGCTGAAAAAGTTGAAGGAAATGCTATTGCAGAAAGAAACAACACAGGAAGGAGATGAATCTGCTGATGAGAAGAAAGCAATCCATGATGCAGATTCTGCAGAAGTTGAGGCTTGAGAATATTTACTCTTGGTTTTTAAATTCCAAGTATTTCAAAAGGCTGTGGTTGAGATTTGTCAAGAAACTTGTTCTCCACTCCAGTTCATGGTTGTATCTGCGAAGTTGATTCCCTAACGTCAAATCTTAAATATTTACTGGCGGACCCGTGAGCTGATATTTATGCTAGCCAGGGGATATGTTCCCGGTTGATTCTTGTCTGCCAGTCACCGGTGATCATTATCCATGCTTTATATGTTGGTTTTAGTGAAAACTTTCCCAATTCACAAGATGATAAAGATGGAGTAATTGTACATGGCTTGTGTTCTGCAGGAGGCGTTATGCGCCTATGATTATCCTGTATTGGGATAAATTTTTAACGTGGCGAAATGTACAGAGAGTTCAAATTACATGGGCCAGAATGACGGGGCCTGCAGGTGTTATGTTACTATTGGTGTTTTAATTTTGGCTGAATTATTTTACTTACTAATCATTGCTGATTGAGATGACAAGTAATTCGTTACTCGTTATTTATTATTTATCCTAGGAGTACTGCTGGATTTCAGATGATACTATGAGTTGTGATAACGGGTGATGTTATAGGTTCTTGTTGTTGGTGTGATTTTAATCTCCTATGTGAAGCAAGCTTCTTTCTCCATCTGGGGCTGGATTTTGAGATTCATGAAAGGGTTGTCAGGTTTATTTCATCATCTGAGGCTCGGGTGAGACTAAGTTTTGCCCAAAGTAGCATCGGAGTAGCAAGTTTGAAGGGATGAATAGAGATGTTGCTCTGGGAATAAAATTATTCTAATCCATGTTGTAATGGTTATTTCAGGAATAGGCTTTTCTTGTTGAAATAAATATTCCTCGCTTATTCTCACTTTATTCCTGATTCAAGATGGCAGCCTGGTGACGGACAGACGGATCTTTTGTTGGGCAAGTGCATCTGGATATTCCTTTTTTTTCTTGGCTGTCTATATGTATATCCACTCCGTGTGCGCAGGCGGACTGCAGCCTCAAATTGTGGGTGGGGGTCGGTTAAAAATAAATTCCGAGTATATTTAAAGTTGACATAGCCAACTAACTATTTATCGACCTGTAAAATAGGGAACTGGTGGATGATAGATCATATATTTAGCGGCCTCACATGAATTATTTCCTCCATCCAGCAGGTAATTGAAGTCAGCTTTCGTAGCCGAGGTCATACGAACATGTAATCTAGGAACTGGTAGATGAAAAATATACATCTAGGGACCTTCTAGGAATTGCTTTCATGGACCATGTATAGAGCTTCAGAGCTGACTTCATAAAATCCTGTTGGTTAGTGGTTGATAAATAACTAGATATCGATTCGGGGAACTCATGTTAGTTTCTCCACAAGCATGACCATGACCATGACCTAGCTGAGCACCGAGACAGGCGCCGGTTTTATATGGATGAGACAATTATGGGTTTATATGGGGGACTTGCAGCAAAGAAACATTTGCTGTCTAAATATTAATTAGATTTAAAGCTTATGTCAAGCTGGAAGGCAGGACAGACATAAGCACGACACCATCCTATACAGCAGGACCTTGCACACTTCACGTCGTCGTAAAAGAGAGGGCCGAGCTCTTTAGAAAAAAAAGAAAAAAGAAAAAGAGAGGACCGAGCCATATGAATATCGAACCCAGCAACCAAGAGGACTCAGATGGTGGGGTGGGGGTTGGGAACGCAGTGATCTGTTCGGTACAGGGCACTTTCCAAAACATCTCATACTTGTTGAAAGGGTGCGGCAAAATATTCAAAGCCCTGGCAAAGTCTATGGCAAGGTGACCTTCCGCAAGCAAGGTAGAAATAAGTAGGCTCCACCAGCATCTAGAACTGAAGCTCAATGCAGAAGATAGTTCACAGTGAAACCACACCAGATGAATTCACAGAAATGTCAGGTGTATGATGTCCATGTAGCAGCCAGCCTATCCTATCGACAATTTACATAATCAACCATTAAAAATAGCAAAATTTTCAGGTTTAACTTAACCTGAGAATGGCGATGGATGAGCATTACCTTTTAAGCTTCAGTGCTGGGCACAATTCCATCCCAAACCAGCATAGCCTTTGTTACCAACAGCTTGCAGTGGTTCCAAGATACCCTTTGTGGTCCTCCCCAGAGCCTCTCCCTAGACAAATTTCGTCGAAAAGAAAGAAACAAATTATTCAAGCTAACAAAAGTATAAAAGTCAAAGATCTCCAACAGCCAAGCATGCAGCCAAAACAAAACAAAAAAGACTACAAATTCTGTTTTAAATAGGACCATCACTGGATAAACATTGGTCCCTGGTTGGGTGGACCTTATATGCATATACACATCCATACGGACATATATGTGTATTTATGTGTTTGTAGTAAGAAATATAGTAAGACAAAACAAAAAATACTGGCGATTCTTTATGTAATCACCATAGGACTGAATTGCTATCACATTTAGACCATAAAGATGCGTTTCTTTGAAACATAGCATATCTAGGCGCCGTCCCAATTCATGAATGAGAGTGGCACGGGGTAATACAAGCTTAAATGATTGTTAAACATACCTTTTTCCAGCCCATGCTCTCAAGAATCCTTCTAGCATAACTTCCACTTCCAAAAGATATGTCCGCTGCTTCTGCTGCAGCTTCTTCTGCATCACAAGGCTGGGAAGGCAATCCCAGCTCATGAATATTACTGTTCTCCACGTTCTTTTGTCCTGGGCCGATACCGAAACCACCATGTAGCATTCTTCTCTCAGCAGCTCTGTCTCTATAAGCTAGATTCTGGTGCTGTAACCATGGCAGGAAGACATGAATATCTGTTACTGTTGTGCCTTCGAAACCACATATTTAGTATGAAAGAGAGGTGATATAACACTGACAGCCAACTACTACAGATGTAACGGCGTCTCCTAATTGACAAGGCATAACAGAATCACATTCATATTTAAAACCCATGTGGATACCCCTCTATATTGCAGATATCGGGTTCGGGTTGTATCTTCCGCACGAAAGAATGCTTGATGTTCTTTCGCGACGTCAACCACTGGATCATGCTTTGCACAGATCTCAAAGTACTCTGCACTTTGCTTTCATCTGCTTGCACAGATCTCAAAGTGGCAGTTGTGCAATCCGACGGTTGAAGTCACGAAAGAAGGTGAATCATTCTTTCACGCAAAGGATCCAACCCGAACCCACAGATTTTCATCACATTTTCTGATCATAAATGCATGACAGATCCATGCTTCTTAGGCAAGAAATAGAAACAATGATTAGTGGACTCATCCAAGCAGATAAGCAAGCAGGAGGCACAAAAGATACATTTTTGTACCAAATGAGATGCATTACTTTCATAACAAGTTAAAATTGTTGATAAACTTTACTAACAGTGGTTGAAGCTCATGATTATTTATAGCCTTGTAAGAGACCTCTAAGAATTGTTTGCATTTTAAAGCCATCATTCATGGTTTTCCCCGAATGCATGAATTGCATTGGTCAACATATCAGGTGCTACGAAACAGGTATTCATCCTGTTGCATAACACCAGCCCGAAATTATTTCCATCATCATCTTACAAGCGACTTTTTCTTCATGAGACTTGGCCTCGATAAGGACAACTCTGTAAAAATGGCATATAAGACATGTTTTATGTAATTTATATACAATTTTCATTATACGATAGTAAACAGCAAATCACCTTGTGTACTGTAACAGGAACCTGATCGACGGAAGCAGACAAATTATCTCGATTGGCCGCATTTGCAACGTCAGATCCATATATTTGATTTAAATTATGGTGTGTGCTACTCTGCAGGTCAGCATGTAAATCAGGGAAGCCCCAATCTTTGGTCGGGTTAGAAGAATCATACTTCGATACAGAAGCCAAGTATCTTGGGCTTGGGGTCCTCAACCTGTAAACTTTCCCTGAATATAAGAAAAATACAAATGGCAAAGTAAATAAATATCAGCATTCCAAAACGGCATTTAATATTGATAAGAAAGAACAATGGTTCGAAGCTGGATGATAATTGCACCCTCTGGTCTTAAAAGACAAAGTTTAATTATTAGCGGCCAACTACTCCTGGGTGAGTTGGCTCAGCACCTGCCTCTTAAAGTGGAGGCTGTGTTTTTGCTTCTCTGTAAGGTGGTCCTGGAGAATTTTCAAATACTTTCACAGTGCCAGTTGGTGTGACAGGCCCAATTTGTGGTTCAATAGTCTCCCATATGCCAGCATGTTTACCCATAAATAAGGGATTGAGAATTTCAACAAATCATATAATGGATAGCTACATGATGAGAAAGCACAATCCTGTTTCGCACACTGCAATTCTAAACTAATAAACATAAAATAGCAATCAAAATTGAAAACCAAAATAATAGGAATGGAGTAAAAGTGCCATCATTTGCAGTGACCGATATCATCTGAGCATACTGCCGGATACATGAATTATGAATGTAAATCTGGAGTCCGCTGTCTCCTTACATGGATAAAAGCAAGATTTATGTCAAAAAAGATTAGAGGATTTATAAGTATCAACAACAGAAATAACCATACCTCAGAAAGAATAAAGAAAATTCTAATTTTGTGTTAAATTTCATACTCTGAAGCACCTAGTCTGGCATTAACTTCAAAAAAGAAAGGGAAAGAAAAACAATCAGCAGCTACATTCGAGATACTCCGAGGAAAGATGTAGTGCTTGTAACTATAACATCCATGAAGACCAAATTGTAGTTTGCAGCTCTAGTGCCTAAAAAAAGTGACAGGTAACTAAAACTCCCTTCATATAAAAAGAAAGGGAAGGTCGAGCAGATGCTTTCCAATGGAAAGTCAATAAGTTAGCACTCATCAGATTTTTCACATGCTAATAATGAATGCATTGTAAACATGTGAAAAATAGAGCAAGCAAATGAGAGAGAAAGAGAGAGACCTGATGCAACTCCTACTAGATCCAAATGAACTGCATGGATGGCAGCAGTTTTCAGAACACCACCACCAGCTGGCACAGAAGGATGCAGCTTACTCGAACGCCTGACCAATCTTCCTATCAGTTTAGCTATCTGATGTCCTTTCTTTGTGTGATCTTTAACAATTTCCCAATCCCATAGATCAACTGTAGGAAAAGACGGTATGCCCTCATCTTCTAAGGTTAAAACCTGGCCATACTGAGCTTTCCAGCTTTCTTCATCCCATGATGCATCTGATTTGGAAGTAAAATTATTACTAAGAGGGGAAAAAACATATAGATAGTCATGTAGAAAGGCAGGTTGGATCACTTCTAGGAGTATCATTTTTATTTTAATCTTGTTATGTTGATGGGCAAGCAAAACTTAAAATCATGATCTCAATGTCGCAAAATTCCTATAAACAAGTTCTGGTCCAGAAGCAACAAAATTATAGTTACAGTCGATGGAACAACAAATGCACAAAAGTTCAAATGATTACCTCCTGCTAAGAGCCTATTGCTCGACCTAAATGCATTTTGGTCATCCTCAGAGATCAATTCACCTTCTACTTGCTGACATGTGATGCCACGGTAACAGCCAGGCAACTTATCTGAGGATGGTTGATCAGACTGTTCTTCAGAAGAGACCTGACTTGCTAATCAATAAAACTTTCATTTAGTAAGGGCTCATCATATGATGCCTCTTCACAACAAGAGGTAGAAAAGTGAGCAACAGTGGACTTGACAACTTTAGTTATACTCACTGTTTGTTTGTAAAGTTGTTGATGAGCTATCAGCATACATATCTGAATTGGAATAACCCGACAAATATAGATTAATCAGTGTTTCTTCTAACCTGGAAAAAAAATCATTGATTAAATAACCTTATTTAAAACAATCGATTTTAAGTGAAATGCATCACAAGGTTTCCAGCAGCAGACCACTCAGACGGAGGACTTGGAATTTCAGACTCATCATCGGCTGCATGCGCAGGCATATCTACCGAAAAGCAAAAGAAAAAGGATGATGTTATGGTTATTTAGGGTCAGTGCATGGTAGCCCCATAATGTAGAGGAGGCAAACTATCATGACTACACAACACTTGAGATGTAGAGTTCCCAGCACAAGTGATTTCATCACAAAACATATATATGGCCCACTATGTTACTCAATGCATAATGCATAATTCAAATACTCACTAATATATTGAATGAAATTGAATCAAAGATTCAGAAGTGCAAAATGCAGTGGTAAAGCAGCCAGTTTAAAAGAGAGGTAAACTTGGCTTCAACAAGACCAAAGAACTTTTGGCAGTATGGACATGGAATTCAGCACTTACAACATGTATTGTCTTTGTTAGCTTCGCTCAGAGTGGAGATTGTAGAATCAAGAGCTTCAAATTCCTCGCCCTGTTTAAAATTGAAGGCAATCAGAACATAGCCTGCTAATATGACAAAAAACCAGCAGAACTGAACCCTTACCTTGTTACTTGATAATGGAACATATTTTCCATCCTCATATGTGTAGTAAAGACCATCTCTACTACTGTAATACCATCCAGCATGGGGATCATGATAAAACCCACTACTGCAACACAATAAGCCAAAACAAATTAAAACCAATTAAAATGACTAAATGGTAAACATATTGGCTACACAAAAATCAGTAGAAAAACTAAATGAAAACGACAAGCATAGAAGTAAGCTAAGATACTGAAACTTGAGAGGCAAATGTGAGAATGGATGAACTACCTCATTATGCATGAAGCTAATTTTTACAGTCAAAAGATACAAATCCAATGAGCTACTACACAAGGAGTGCGGCATCTTGTATGTAGAAACTCCATATAAAACATTAGCTGATGAAGTGTCCATTGGATGGGTATAAGACCCCTCTATAAAGATGGCATTTCAAATAAATAAACCTTCTATTTTTTTTGTTTACTGCAGTTGCATTGTAGAGAAGTGCAATTCCCAAGATCAAATCTTGCTTGTTTTCTCTTTGTTTAGACTCATTCCAGGGCTAGCTGAGTTTTGGTTGGCTTGCTTTCTTGTTGCAAATTCGTCAATTGCATGACTTTTGCAGTGGATTTCCATTTCCACAAACAGGTCATCCGACCTTTGTAGTGAGGTCCTTTCCTTGCCAAAAGCTGCTTTCCCTATGATTTCAGCGTCAACAAAAATAGGGCTGACCGTAGATAGAAAGCTAATCTAGAAACTTTTAAATTTCAGTGCTTCATAATATGAATCATATTGCAGACTCCAGACATCTAGAATAAGAATTGCAAGCTAAGTTTGCTAGTGCCACAAACTAGTGAAAACATGGACTGATATATCAAGTGCATCTATTGTTTGCTTATAGATATATTGATAAATCAAGCCAACATAATGCTTCAATTTTCCCATTACATAGATTTATTGATGAAGCTAAACATGTTTGCTACGTTATTTTTCTACACTATGATTACTGCCTTGTCCCACCTTCATGTCTTCTCCGTCTTCATCCTCGCTGCAGCAATATAAAATCTGCTCATTTATTTATAAATATGCTGTCTACTTTTATCACCACCATCAAACAGGCTCTCTACAATGTCTTGTAATCACATTTCCATTCCGTGAGCAATTCCACCATCCTCGTTCATGGTGCATCCAATTTATTCCAATCCCCATCTCTCTTCTTCCTCGATGTTGCTAGCCTGCAAATTCCCCACTCTTCGTTGCAATAGGAACCAATAAATATTATCAAGTGACAAAAGTTAAACCATAAAATAAACCCTCAACCAACGAGGCAGGCAAAAGGAGGACTATATCCTAAGAATCCTCTTCCTATATTTTTCCTCAGTTCCCTCCTAGCTTTCCCTTGAGAAATTTTCGTACCGGTTAAAATCATCAAAGATTCTGCTTTTGTGTTGATTCTTCAGGTGCAAGCATCTCCAACCCAATCAATAAACTACCCTAATTCTTATGAAACATTATTCCCTGAAAAATAAGGGACGGCGCCACTCTCTCCCGAAACCTTCCCCAAGACTTGCAAAACAAACGTCATCAAGACTGCTAAAAAAGATTGAATTTTGGAAGAAGAATTACAAATCCTGTATAAAGAACTGGGATTCGATTTTTTTTTTTTAAAAAAAAGCCCTAAAATTACAAGGAGGAGGGAGCGATTCTTTCGGACCAACCTGGAATGGTAGTAGAGCTTCGACTCCTCGTCCCATTCGAAGGAGCAATCGCTCTCCCGCGCGCCACCCTCCTCCGCCATCTCTCCGGAGACCACCACACCTCCGTTCTCGAATCAGTTTGTACCCGGCAAACTAACTGGGCCGAAGCCAGCCCTCCGTGAGCCCAATAAGCCGGCACAGCCCTGACGGATTGTTCGTTGTTCCTCGCTAGATTTCTAGTCCAGTACTTGCACTAAATCAAAACCATATTCGTTTTAAGGTAGATCCATGAGCTTCCTGGGCCGAGCACACTACTAGGGCCAAATGTTCCCCAAGAAGCCCAATTTGCACAAAGTATATACCCGTACTGCGTCTCCGAGAGGATGAAGTGGAAGAGGTCACACTTGCAGTTCTTGTTGTAATTTTGCTCGTCCAGTAAAATTTTGTTTGAAAAATTCAGCAGAATTAAGCCAAATTTTCTATTAGATTCATAGAGTGGGTACTCTATTCGAGTAGGCCTATATGAATCCAAAATCTTTTCAGCCCAAATTTTGTAAAAGAAAAAAAAAGTTATTGAAATTTTTTCTTCCCGCGGACTAACAAGCTCACATATGGAATTTAGGCTAAGATTATTATGGACCTTTAGAAGAATATAGGTTAGACATGGTAACAGGCCGATTTTTATAAAACATTCAGTTTAATTCTACCAGGATTTTCAAATAATGTTAAATATTTAAAAGTTCTTCTGTCATATTTGCATTCTCAAGCAATATATGATAAATACTTTTACTTTCTGGTATTTTTTGGGAATAAAATATAAGACAAGTGGAGCCGGTTCTATCAAATCAAGTTCCTACCCGTCTGATGAATCCGTTCTTGTATTTTTTTTCTTGTCGTTCTTGTTGTTTATTAATGACACTTTTCATGCAAACAACAATACAATGCACATCGATGTCTCTTCACAAGTTGCATGTTTTGATTATATTATTTTTCCAGAATCCTCTGCAAATCAAGGAGAAAGAATACATTTTGGTTCTTCTATCATTTATTTATTGTCCGTACTTGGCTAAGCTTGAAGAAACATTTGATAATTTTTTTAAAGGAAAATATTGTATATTTGTTGGTAATTTTCTCAATTGATCCACCAAGGGATAAAACTTGGATAAAATATTGATGGGCTTGTTTTAACATTTTCACACGCGGAGTTGTGTATTAGTGCATGTGAGGTGGCATGATCATCCGTCAATAAAAGCTTCCTAGAAGAATGTATATAAGATATATCCTCAACTTTTTAGCGGCGACAAATCAAATTTTATAGGAATCATCTCACGAGGTCACCTTCTAAGGAGAAGGGGACACCGATTAAAACCAAATTCTATCGTTTGAGTCTTGAAAATAACTTGTCGGAGAAAAATTCTTTTTTAGAAGAATTTTAATTGGATACATCTCCCAATCTGAGAAGAATGGGACAAAACCATTGATGATAAAAATTAATATACAAGCCAAGATCTACCTTCTGTAAAATTTTTAGCTTTATAATAATTTCTAGTTTTATCTATTCTTAAAAAGTTGTAACCTCTTTTAATTAGAAAAAGAATCTGATTTAAATTGTATATAAGTTGACTTCACAAGTTTTGTAACTCTATTTTATAATTCATTAATAAAAAAGAAAGAGAGGACCTGAACTCTAGACTCTAGTTTCATCAATTTTGTTATTCTCTATTTTTTTTAAAAAAAATGACTCAAGTTGATTGAAGGAACTTGTTCCTTCTCCTTAATCGGGTCAGGTTATATTTATATGGCAATGAACTACACAAGGGGTAGCTATCCTCTAATATAATTAATTCTCCGCAAAAGCAGAATTTGAGTCTTAAGTTATTTGACATGCTTACCGTTCTCACAATTGATTAGAGGTAGTATTTTTAATGCAACTGATAATTTCATAAACATGGATGCAGCTTTTGATTGTTAATAATTTAGTTTGAATCACTTACAAATTATAGAGAAAAAGATGTTATCGGTCCACAAATCACTTTCCATGGTGGTGGTTTTGGTGATGCATCACCATCTTGCTAGACCAGCAGCAATGAACCACGATAGTGCTGCTGCCATATACTCCTACTCCATACTCAGTGCATGAATATTCATAATTGCCAGTAGTTCGACAAAGTGATGTTCTGATAATTTTAGTTGTGGGACCCGAAAACAGTGGGCGAATGAAAGGACACACCGAACCGGAGGAGTCCCCACCCGCATAGAAACCCAAACTAAACTCTAGAAGGCACCGAGACCGCCACCGACACTCCGCTGCAAGAAAGATTTGCACGGTTGTCAGCAAGCTGAATTGCACGGGTGCTACTGTCTTGTCGAAACTGAAATGCAAGAAAAATTACCATCGTCAGGAACTTCATCCAAAATGGCTAGCCGAAAGATATTATTTAAATTTCTTGATCCTGTATAAGTATACAAGATCTACCCAGCAAATAATCGATGTGGGACTAAACACGCGCCCATACGGATCCTCACAAGACGTGACACGTGGATTCGGATGCCCGTCCGCCCATGATGCGTGCCGGTCCTCCAAGATGCCAGCGTGGGAATCGGCCGAGGGAGGAGCTTTTCTATTACTGTTTTCTTTCCCCACCAATTTCTTGAGGTCGGTCGAGGAATGTGGGGGGAATGCAGCAGCTGGAACCGTAGTCAAGGAAGAAGTATGGGTTCCCATGTGAGGTGGTAGGAGACGGAGGGGACCCAAGGAAGGTCCTTGAAGCTAGTCGCATTGAAGATTCTAATCTATTTACAAGAGGGGTCCTACCTTGATTCGATTATCTTTGATTTTCAGATTTAGACTGGAAGCTTGTTTATTTATTTATTCCCTCGGTCAAATATAAGGGATTTATAGGCAATGAATTGCCATCCTCGAGCTGTTGAAATTTCAAAAAGCGGGCTTCATCATTTGTTTGCACAAGAATGAACAATGTTTAGTTTACTGGTTTATAGAGACTATATGTTGAATTTATGGACTGCATATAGGAGATTAAAATTTTTTAAAAAAAATCATAGATCAATCCATCAAAGATCAAAGCATACCTTATGATCCCCGAGCAGCCATTGAAGATTGCTGCAACAATACCTGTAAAAGAAGGAAAAGCACATAAATAGAATAGATCTTCCTCTCCATCTCCTCCTTTATGCCTGCCTTCTCAATAGGATAGGTGTCCCTGAGGAACATAATGATCTTGATATCCTAGGATTTTTTACAGGTATATATATATGTGTATGCATGTATGTATATATAAATGAGTGGAGCGGAAACCTAGTCCAGTTAGCAATGTTAATGGGTCCACTTACTACTGAGCCTATTAACTAAATCAGGCTTACACCAATATTCGGTACACCATATAACTAAGATAATAGAGCCCAAAATAACCATATGATTACAAATTAATTATGAGCTTCTTAATTATTCATTCGGACAACAACTTAGCCCGTATCACATAATAAATCCAAATAAAATCATTTTCATATTCAATGAAAGCCCATTTTTATAAGAAATTCTAAAAGTCTAAGCTTAATTGAGTTAGGCAGTTCCTCCTAACCTTCTTTTTCAAACCTTGATGCTTTAGTTATCCGTGTATAAGTATGCATAATGGTCGAGCTTGGATATGGCTTGAATTGTATTTAAATAGGATGAGTTATGTTCTGTAATTGGAAGGCCAAAATCAGAATCGAACCTACATACATGCAAATTACTTTTAAGTACATTTACATCCAAAATTAGTCACTCATTAGTCAAATGCTTTTTTTCTTTCGGGTTACAAGAAATATATATAATAAAGTAAGTTGATTCAGCTTCGAACTGTATTCCTACAATATTGAGATTAGGCCAATTACAATATATAACTGATGTCCTAAATCGATTTGAAGTTGAATTGATATTCTGAATCAATTTAAATTTGACCTTTTAGAACTCAAGATATACTCAACAATATAGTTGCGGGTTCTAATCAAATAGAGGAAATTGAGTCCCGGCGCTAATAAGATGCCTTATGAGTTAATCCGACCTGACACCCAAGTACTTAAAAGAGTTGAACGCGAATCGGTAGCAGCAGTCATATCGAATGAGCGGCTGGCAGCACGGGAGCATTGCCAACTCATCATGAATCGTTAGGATTTGAATTGCACAGTTTAGTGGATGGAACATGATCTGTTTGAGTTGGTCTGTCTATTATGGTTAATTGGATTGGTCTAATTGAATCCGACCTTAATATATTTAGGCCCAATGCACTGGAAGGCTTGTATAGGTTGAACCAGATTCATATTTGAGATTCGATGCAAGCATGAAAATATCCAGGCGACGATCTAAAAGCCCATGCGGCATATGGTAAAAGGACAATATTAGATGCAAAAATAAATAAATAATAGGAATGTAAAACTCATCATAATGGCGTAACATAAAACTTAACACCTGGACAAACTGGATAGAGTACTCTTCCGCTGGTGTTAGACAGAAGCCTGCAGGGAGGACACCCGGACAAACTGGATAGAGTCTTCCACGGGAAAAATTTCAACTGTATTTATTACGAGTTGGACGATTCCAGTAGTTACAATGCCTTAATTACCAACGGGATCTATTGCCCTTGAGGAGAGGTATTCTTTTGTCGAGTTCCTCTTCTTTACGTAATCTCGTCGAACTCAGCGTTCGGGTGTATCTTTCGCGCGAAAGAGTGATCGATCGTCCTTCATAACGTCGACCGTTAGGTCGCAACTTGCACGGTCAAAGCATTACAAGTACATTCTTATGTGTGTAGATCTCGAGGCGGCCATTCTCCGGTCCAACGGTTGCGAAAGTAGGATATTATACAACTAGAGGTTTTCTCCGGTCCAACGGTTGCGAAAGTAGGATATTCCGGTGAACGTTGTGGACCGACTGTGTGAATATAAAAAAAAAGAGTCATAGCATCGACTTCCTTTCGTTTATATATTAATTTATTTTCTCAGGACTCGTGCAGCTTCTATGGCCACCAAACCACCGGCGATCCTTATGTTTGACACGTACACTCGGGATGTGAAATCAGCCTTGGGACATGTTCTCCGGCGGTTGGGCCGCAGTGTTTAGCCACTGTAAGATGATGCCAAGCAACGCTCGACGTGTTTGCGGTGATGGTAGAGTTGCTGAGGAGATGTACCGGTTCAAGGAGGGTCATCCAGGAAATTGCTGCCTCATTTGACTTTCCATTCCCTTCTGTCTTAGCTGACCCGGGGCAACATTTGACGACCGACCACCCTATCTTAAACATACAGTTGAAAAGGAGCTTGATACATGTCTTCCAGCTATTGGGCCACGACTTGTATCTAGAGATGCTTGACCATGGACCGCGTCATTTGTGGTGGTGGGGCCCGATAGGTACACACTTAAAGCCGTGAGACGCTTATGCTACGGAAAAAGGAACTGAACCCATGCTAACTACCGTTCAACAATCCAACTGCAAACTTTGACCTTTGAGGAGATGGGAAGAGCAGGGCACGCACAACGAAAAGTTTCGCTTAAGAAAAGGTCTGAAAGTGGCTCCTCTCGTTCCTCCTCTCGTCGTTAGCCGAAGCCCTTGAAGGCATTGGCACGCCCGTCACCCCGTGGGTTAAGTGAATGTCGAGTACGTATACTGGTCTTCCTCCTCTCGTCGTTAGCCGAAGCCCTTGTAGGCATTGGCACGCCCGTCACCCCGTGGGTTAAATGAATGTCGAGTACGTATACTAGTCTTCCTAAAAACGATGCAAGACCCTAACACCAATGAGAGCAGATTAACTCTCCTCTGTAGCGTTTCATTTCTTCTACGGCAAAATAAATGCAGTGTATCTTCAAATGGCAGATTGGTGATGGCTGGAGTATCTATCTTCTTCCGGATCCTTGATTGACCGAGGTTTCTCTTAATCGGTATGCCATGCCCATCAATTCTTCTTTGAGTCAGGCGGAATGGAAGGTGTCTCAGTTAATCACTGATAGGGGCATTTGGAATTTAGATATGCTGCATAACCTCCTCTCACAAGATTTGGTTGCTACAATCTAGACTATACCCCTTCCAGGATATCATTGCGATGATCATTTAGTTTGGTATAACTATGGAGGTCCCCAAAATAAAAACAGCTGAGGTGTATAGCCACATATGGACGGTCAAAATTCTGATGTACAGCTCAATCTTGATTGGATTTAGAAACTTAAGGCAGCACCCCGGGTTAAATTATTTTGGTGGAAACTCTGTGGGGGTTGCCTTTCTTGCAAAGCGCTCCTTCATTCTAGAGGTTTGATCCGAAGCCAAGATCCTGCCTTTAACTTGTGTTTGAGCAAAATTGAGGATGTGGAGCATTGTGTTTACTTGTACCCACGAATCGTGAAGGTTTGGACCACTCTGAAAAGGACTCAGCTTGCTCCATATCAATTCAACTTGGTGCAGGCTCTAATTGATCTTTCTTCTAGCTCCTATATAAGTCCCTGAGAATCACAAAACAGTTACTGCTACACTGCCTGGACCATCTGGAACTCAAGGAATAATTTTATCTTTCAAAGGACACAACACCTCCACAATAGAATCTACTCCTCTGCTCTCTAGTATGCTCATGAATTCATCCAAGCAGCCATTTTTTTATCTTTGACTAATAATCCACAGTCTGGGTTACTGGCGGCTCAATGAGCCCATCACATCCCCCCCCCCCCACCCAAAGACTTAGGTCTCCTCTTCAATGCATGGG
>JAOXJJ010000914.1:120766-187013 GCA_025769935.1 Phoenix roebelenii
ACCCAAATCAGTATTGTTGCAGCTAAATTCTGATCCGAGGCCGGCTTATCATCTTCGAAGCTAACCTACAAGAAGTTTACTTGTCGGAAAGTTTCCGGCGGAGGACTCTCTGATGTTTAAATCAAAATAATAGAGCAACAGTATGGAAGAGAGAAAGTTTGTAGACAGAAGTCTCTAAAAAAATAAATCTCCTGTTTCAACATCCGTGGGCCACTCCTTTATATAAGGTAGTATATTGATTTATTACCTAATTTGGCGTGATATGCCATAACTATATGGTAATGGTCGGCTGCACGTTAAAAATATGATAACAGTCCGGTGTAAGCAGCATGCGATGGTAATTACACTGATCATGCAGTGTCGCCATAACTGCTAGTCTTCATTAGCTCGAGCTAAGTGGCACCTTAGTTTTCACTGAGGTCATTCACCTCGATTAATACCGAGGTCAAGAAAGTCAGTTTAAGCTGAGATCAAGATATCCAATGTCTTCTCCATTACTTGCCCTCCACTTCTAATGATGGAAATTGTATCATTATTTTGATCAAAGACAAGACATGTAGAAGAGAAATTTAATGTGTCGATTGATCTTCTCGAAGCGCTATCATATCGGGGTTGTCTCTAGATATTATTTTTCTAGAGCTTTCTCAAGGCGCTATTAATGTGATGATGATATTGTTCCGAAAAGCTAAACGCAAGAGAGTGGCTGCGGCATCTAGGGGTGAAGCCCCTAAGAAGAAGAAGAAGAAGAAGATGTGAAGCTACACCTGAGGCCTCTATTTCCGAAATCTCTGTTCCCGAGGCACTAGAACCTTAGACAAAAGTGTGGAGCTCGACCCCAAGGTTGAGATTGTGTCACCAATCAAGTCAGCTCCCCTAGAGGGGGGCATCCTCACTCAGCCGTCATCCACTGCTCTTGTTCGTCCTCGTCCGAGACAACTACTTTAGCTCAGATCGGCCCAAGCTCATCCTTTGCCCTAAGTTCTTCTGTTCCTCCTACCTCCAAGCCTTATATTCTGAGGTGGCTGGTGAAATCCTCCAACTTGGCCTTGACGCCTCCTCAGGTGGCCAAAGATATCGTTCGTGCTATACAATTGCAGGCTGACAAAAGCATTGTAAGGTATGTTCATGTCAACAAACTAATTGATGAGACCTTCACCTCGGCCATTCGAGTAAGTATTTTTATGCCAAATTTCAGTGTTTTACTTTGGATACTGATCACTTTATTTCTGCAGCATGCCCATGAAGCCTACTGTATGTACGAGGTCGTTATGATGTTTAGGCATCATGTCTCGGATTTTGAGGTGAATAGGGAGGCTGCTGAGCAAAAAGTTGCCGAGGTCGAGGCAAAATTGAGGGCCGATTTCGAGAAGGCAGAGGAGCGAGCTCGACTAGCTGAGGAGAGGATGAGGAAGGTTGAGGAAAAAATCGAGTCGGTAGCAGTTCAAGCCTCCAATGCTTGGACTCGCGCGATGATTTTCGATGGTGTATCTTTCTAAGGCTAGGGAGGCCTTTTTAGTATATGAAAAGCAAGTAGCGGATCTATCTGTAAAAATTGCTCAAGCCGAGGACGAGGCTGCCGAAGCCAAGGAGATGGCTAGTAGAGCCGAGGAGAGGGCCGCTAAAGTAGTCGAGGAATTTTGCTCTTCATACAAATTCAAGGTAGTGTCTGTTGAAAATGCCGCCAACGCCATTATGAAAGACTTCGAAGACTGCTGAGTTTAAGTCCTTCGTCTTTATGTAGAGATGGATTTCAACAGTTTTCACATTGACGACGAGGGTGAGGATGGCGATGAGGAGTGAAGCTTTTTGTTGGGAGTATGATGTATATTGGTTGAGTTGGCGCATATGAGGCGTTGGTTGTTGGGAGTGTTGGCTAGGCTAAATAGGTTTTGGTCGGATTGGTTCCAGCCACATTGCTATTTGTTGTAAGCACTGAATTACCGCGATCAATGCCTGCATCTGCTATACGAGTTGATTAAATTGTTTAGTGTTCACAAGTGCAGCAGGCTATACCGGAGGGGTGTGTTTCAGACTCTGCAATGAAACCTCGTGAGGCCAAAGCACAGCGTTGCGAGGCATGGGATGTACCACGACCCCTTCGTAACCTCATATTGATTATTTCTTCCTTCATTCGGTGTCGATATAGCTGGCCCTTCCTCCAGTGCTAATCTACTATTGCTAAATTCTAAATCGAGGTTGGGATGCTACTCAACTCGCTTTGAGGTCAGTAAGAATCGAGCTGAGTGTGGTCGGATGAAACTTAGGCGAGGTAGAACTTGTTGCCTTCAAGGCGAACCTGTAAAAAGTTCACTTGCCGAAAAGTTTCTAGCAGGGATTCCTCCAATGCTTAAATCAGAACAATAGAGCAACAATATGGAAGGGAGAAATTTTGTAAAGATGTATCTCCAAAAAATTGAGCCTCTTTTTTCAAGATCATCAGGCCAGCCCTTTATATAGGGTAGTATATTGATCCATGATCTAATTTGGCACGATGTGCCATAACTATATGATAACAGTCGGTTGTACGTTAATAACGTAGTAACCGTCCCGCATGAAAAGTATGCGATGGCAATTATGCCGATCATGCAGTGTCGCCATAACTATCAATTTTTATTAGCTTGAGCTTAATGACAGCTCGGATTTCATCAAGATCGTTCATTTTGATTAATATCGAGATCAAGAAGGTCGATCTAAGCGAAGGTCAACATGTGTAATATTTTTTCTATCAAGTGTCATGGGTACCTCCATTATATGATGTGGTAATTAAGATACATTTCGGTGCTTCCTTGTCGAATGGTAGAGCTGGTCTAGGATACATAATTACAGATTGCTATGGAGTGATTTTGTATGCTGCCTCAGTAAAATCAATTTCCTCATCGCTTCCAAAGGCGGAATTACAAGCCGCATGGACTGTTTTGAACGCAGCTATTCACCATATCATTTTACTCTCGTATTTGGCCCGAACGAGATTCGCTGACCGTCGCTAAGTGTCTCGAAGAAAGTTCCAACCAGCGCGCGGATTTAAAAAAAAAAAAACAGAGAGAGAGAGAGAGGGGAGATCGCCGACAGGAAAACGCGGAGAAGATCGCCGACAGGACAAACCCCATTAAAAAAAACAGAAAGAGAGAGAGGAGATCGCCGACATAGTTTATTTTTAACCGCAAGATACGTGTCCTAAGGGTAGTACCATGGACGGTGCCTAGGAACCATATCCGAATTACTGTTCCATGTCTAAAGCACGAAATCCGGCTCCGGTCACGTGCTCGGTTGCTTCGCTTTATTCTATAAATAATTTGGAAATAGAACAAAAAACCCAAGGGTGGTACAATGGACGGTGTCAAATAAGTAAATAACCATATCCGGCTCCGGTCCGACGGTCGGTTGCTTCGCTTTATTCTATAAATAATTTTAGAAAGGGGACAAAAAAAGAACGTGCGAGAAGGGGGAAAGTAGGAAGCACAGCAAAGTAACCAGACCTCGGCGGGACCCGGAGTTTCCTTATAAATAGACCTACAGAGTCCGGCGTTCCTGCACAAGCGCAACCGTTAGCTTTGATCCCTACCCGATTTTCCTACCTACTAGCAAAACAGACTCCCATCTTTTTTTTGTTTTTGGTACTGACAGACTCCATCTTCAAAGCTCTTTCTAGCTCTCACCCCACTCATGGCTCCTAACCTGAGCAAGAACTCCACCAACATCCTTACAGGGATCGACGACGGCCCTCGGTCGTCGGCTTTTTCCCTGAAGGGCCGGAATCTCACTGTTAACGACCGCCACCCTTTCCTCCTTGACATCCCCTCTAACATCGTCATCACCCCGTCCTCCCTCGTGTGCAAGAGCAAGGCTGCCGTCGACACGAGCGGATGCTTCGTGGGCTTCATCAAGTCCAGAATCTCCAGAAGCCGGCACGTGGTGCCCCTCGGGAGGCTCCACGGCATTCGCTTCATGAGCATCTTCCGGTTCAAGGTGTGGTGGACCACCCACTGGGTGGGGAGCAAGGGCAGCCACGTGGAGCACGAGACCCAGATGATGATCCTCGACCGCTCCGAGGCCGGGCGGCCCTACGTCCTCCTCCTCCCCCTCATCGAGGGGTCCTTCCGGGCCTCCCTCCAGCCCGGGGAGGAGGACTACGTGGACATTTGCGTGGAGAGCGGCTCCACACGAGTCAGGAGCTCTTTCTTCAGGACCTCCTTGTACATGCATGCAGGTGACGACCCTTACATCCTCGTCAAGGATGCGATGCGGGTCGTCCAGTCCCATCTAGGGACCTTCAACCTCCTCGAGGACAAGACTCCTCCAGGCATCATCGACAAGTTCGGATGGTGCACTTGGGATGCCTTCTACCTCAAGGTGCACCCGGAGGGCGTCTGGGAGGGCGTGAAGGCCCTCGCCGACGGGGGATGCCCTCCCGGGTTCTTGCTTATCGACGACGGATGGCAGTCCATCTGCCACGACGACGATGATCCGGTCGCGGATCAGCAAGGCGCAGGCATGAACCGAACCTCGGCAGGGGAGCAGATGCCCTGCAGGCTGATCGACTTCAGGGAGAACTACAAGTTCCGCGACTACAGGAGCAAGGAAGACCCTGCTCGTACGGGCATGGGGGCCTTCGTAAGGGACCTGAAGGCGGCCTTCGAGAGCATAGATCATGTGTACGTGTGGCATGCCTTGTGCGGCTACTGGGGAGGGCTGAGGCCCCGGATGCCTGCCCTGCCGGATGCCAAGGTCGTGACGCCCAAGCTCTCGCCGGGCCTCCGGATGACGATGGAGGACCTGGCGGTCGACAAGATCGTCAACAACCGAGTCGGTCTGGTCCCACCGGAGCGGGCCCACGAGCTGTACGAAGCTATGCACTCCCACCTCCAGTCAATCGGCATAGACGGGGTCAAGGTGGACGTCATACATGTAAGTTGTCTTCCACGCAACCCTCTCTAAATTTCAATTCCCCAAGCCACCCAACTACCCCCCAAGCCCCCGCCCGAAATGGAAAAAAAATGTTATCTGCTGCTATTCCGATTATCCTATGCCGTGGCAAAGCCTCGGTGGTTGCGCTGCAACTTGGGCGGTACAATTTAATTTTTATTTATTTATTTATTTATTTGGATACAATTTAATATTTGCTGGATGCCTTTCGGTACATCAGCGATACGCACCTCGATTATGACTCCCTTTTGGATAAGGCAGTCAGTTATGACTTAAACTACAAGTTACCACATACCATATTATCCACCATACCAAGACTTGCGGCATCTTGATTTTTTTTTTTTTTTTTTTTTTAAATGATCGGCCCTTCTTACATTAGGCAAAGGGTGAGACTAGCTTGGAGCAACAAGAAGGGGTCTATTTTCTTTTCTAGCTTTTCTGCCTTAACCATCAAACTATGTTTTCAATCTTCAAATCGTATATTTAGCAGTAAGAGCGTTGACGGTCAGGAGGTGGAAGGAGTTATCCAGGGGTTGGGGATATTTATCTCCTTTTTTTTCAAATGGGATTTGGGGAGACGGGGCAATAATTGAACGACAAGGAAAAGTTCTTCGGTTGCAACCACGTGGCACCATCTAGATGGATGTGAGTGCGACACTTGGCCCTACAAACCCGGCCATACCTTGGATATCCATTTTCTGATTAGTCGGCAGAAACTTGCTGTAATTCGTACAAGAATTACTAGGTCATATGACAAATGTCGGACAACCAGCAGACCCCTGATGATCTCCGTAAAAAAAAAGAAACCATGTTGCGCATCCAATTTGGACATCAATTCTCATCGGGCTTTTTTTTCTTTTTTTTGTCGATGCAGTTACTAGAGATGCTATGCGAGGACTATGGCGGCAGAGTCGAGCTGGCCAAGGCTTACTACAAGGGACTCACAGCTTCCATCAAGAAGCACTTCAAAGGCAACGGGGTCATCGCCAGTATGGAGCACTGCAACGACTTCATGTTCCTCGGAACCGAGTCCATCTCCCTCGGTCGAGTTGGTGCGTGCGCCCAATTTCGTTTTTCTGTTTTTCCTTCTTTTTTTTTTTTTTTTTTAAAGTCCCGCTATTAAAGGACCAGGACCTGGGCCTTTTGGTTTTGAACGTGAAACTGAATCCATGCCACTGATCTTAATGGTTGCAGGAGATGACTTCTGGTGCACCGATCCATCAGGGGACCCCAACGGCACCTTCTGGCTGCAAGGTTGCCACATGGTCCACTGTGCGTACAACAGCCTGTGGATGGGGAGCTTCATTCACCCGGATTGGGACATGTTCCAGTCCAACCACCCATGCGCAGCCTTCCATGCGGCATCCCGGGCAATCTCCGGTGGCCCGATTTACGCGAGCGACTCCGTCGGTCGACACAACTTTTCGCTCTTGAAGACCCTCGCATTGCCCGACGGTACGATCCTTCGCTGCGAGCACTACGCTCTCCCTACCAGAGATTGCCTCTTCGAGGATCCACTACATGATGGGAAGACCGTGCTCAAGATCTGGAACCTCAACAAGGTGAGTCATCTTTGTGCTATGTCCCCCACTCCTAGCTGTTATTTTTGGGAAGTATCAGTGTGTGGGTATGGCCTGAATCAATTTCACTTGGTTCCATTTCAATAATTTGGACGTGGGAATGCCGTACGTATGAATTAGATCTCCACATTCCTATCATGTTCTCCGAATCCAAATTAGTCTGGTCTCTCCTTAAATCGAACTAGTGTATGCTGAACCTATATTTCCTTCTTTCTTTTTGAAGTTCGCTGGAGTTCTCGGAGCCTTCAATTGCCAAGGAGGAGGTTGGAGCCCTCGAGCCCGGAGGAACAAGTCCGCTGCTGAATTCTCACACACCATTACAGCATCAGCAAGCCCAGCCGATGTCGAGTGGAAGAATGGGAAGAATCCAATCTCGCTCGAAGGAGTGGAGCTATTTGCAGCGTACATGTTCCAAGCAAAGAAGCTCAAGCTGCTTAAACCAGAAGACAAGGTAGATGTCTCTCTGGATCCATTTGACTACGAACTCCTTACGGTGTCGCCAGTGAGGGTCCTGTCTTCTAAGAAAACGATACAATTCGCGCCGATTGGGCTTGTGAACATGCTGAATTCTGGTGGCGCAATTCAATCGTTCGAGGCTGAAGAGTTGAAGGCTAGGATTGAAGTCAAGGGGGCAGGTGAGATGAAGGCCTTCTCATCGGTGAGACCGGCCGCTTGCCGGATCAATGGAGAAGAAGCAGAGTTCGTGTACGAGGATCAGGTGGTCGCACTTCAAGTTCCTTGGTCCGGATCTTCTTCCAAATTGTGTCTCGTTGATTACATGTACTGAGATTAGATTTGGCCGGCCGGAGTCCTGGCTGGTCATGCATGTATTTGCAAGGAAATATTATCCTCATTAATACTATTATTGTTTATAGAATATAAGTTTTGAGTCTCCACCTCGGCTTTGCACAAGCTCGGCATTAAGGAACGACCGGACGGTCAAAGGTTTGGAATTTGAGCAAATGTACTAAAGAAAAAAGAACAAAAATTTAAGTAGAACAAGAATATTTTTGTGGATAGCGCAAAGTTCTACTTCTTTCCTCTCTTCCTTTAGATTTTGGATTGGTGTTTAATCTATCCTAAAAGATTCACTGATCTAAGCTTTGCCAGATGCTCCTTCTACTGAAGATGAGATTAAAGGGGCTGTTCTAAGTTTTAAAGGGGATAAGAGGCCTCGGCTAGACAGCTTCAAGATAAGGTTCCAATGCTTCTTATGAGATTTGGTGGTAAAACATCTTGTGGCGCTCTTCCACCGGTTGCATGGACAGAATCTGGACATCTCAGGGCTGAATTATGTGGATCTCTCTCTTTTGTCGAAGAAAGAGGCGGCAGCTTTATATGAATTCAGGCGAAAAAGCTTAATCCGCCGTTGTACAAAAATTATCTCGAACGTTCTTGCCTCAAGCCTTGTGTCCTTCCTGGATTCATTGGTGGATCACCCTCAAGCTGCTTTCCTGAAGGGCCTTTATTCTTGCTTACCAAAAACAGGGGGCCTTTATTATTGATAACATATTGTGTGCCAATGAAATTCTCTATCATACTTGGCTTACGAGGGAACCTATGAAGAATAGATTTTGAGGAGGAATCTGGCAAGCTCGATCTGGAGCTTCTAAGCCATATCCTTCAGCATCATGGTTTCCTGGAAAAATGGATTAGTTGGATGCAGAATATTCTCTTCTCTAGCAAATTGGCGGTATGCGTCAACGAAGACATTGATGATGGGTTACTCTGGAGATGGGGGTTAAGGGCAGAGGGACCCCCCCCATCTCCCCTTTATTCTAGTTGTTGACCTTTAAGCAGAGTCCTTCAGAAGGCTGTCTTTGTCAAACTAACAGAAGGACTAGGGAACCCGCTGATATATGGAGGATGTCAACTTACAGTATGCTGATGATATGCTAAACTTTTCTAAGGCTCAGAAGACTCAAGAATGCATTCTCGAGTTGATTCTCTAGGGTTTCAAGCTCATATCCGGACTGGATGTTCATGAAAAGCTCTCTTACTTGTGTTGTGTTGGTTGCAACTCTTTTTTTTTTTGGTACAAAGGTTGCAACTCTTTGATCGCTAACCTTTGCTAGTCAGGCCTTCCACTCAAGCTTGACAATCTCCCTAACTCATACTGGATGTTTTTTACTTCAAATAATTGAATTGAAAGATGTTTAGCTGCATTGGAAAAGAAAGTATCTTTCATTTAGTGGCAGACTCATATCTGTAAACTTGGTGTTAACTGCCCTCATCCAAAACTATGGTACTCTAATCCAGGTCAAATCTAAGTTGGAGTTAGTCCTCCGATCCTAATCAAGCTCATGCAGGGATTAGTCCTTTAACTCTAATCAAATTTAAGTTAGAGTTAATCCTCTGACCTTAGTTAAAGCCATGCCTCAGTTAGTCTTCTAAATCTAATCAAGTTCGGAATAGAGTTAGTCCTCAAACCATCAAAACGAAGTTGGGAACCATATTGTTGAACCGGGCAAGCTCAATTTTGAATTGACCTCTAATTCATTAAATTTGATGAATCAGAATTCATTTTATTTGGGCGAGTTCAAACCAAGATGTTCATAGACCTCTTTATCCCTAAACTGGTTATTCTTGTCATCGCCGAATACAAAATGGTGTGCAAAATTCTACATGTTTTATTCGTTGATGTAAACTAGGTATGCTCCTGGTCAGGCCATGTAATATTGAGTCAGTAAACTAATAAAATTCAAATTTATATTTATAATGTACAAACTTCTCTCCTTTCAACACTTGTGAATAAGGTCTCTTAATTGGTGGTCCATGAATCTACATAAACAAAAACCCTATCTCGTAGGGTGAACTCGATGGATCATAATTAAACATTTCATTGTGTATCCTATATCTCTCCAAAGGATCACTCCTCTAAAGGAGCATATTTGTGATCACACAGCATGGCTTCATGAGCACATGTTCATCCACAACAAACATTTGAATTAGAGACGGTAGAGAACAAGCAAAGGACCTGTGCAAATGTGATGAAGATGGATGTTGCAATCACATTCTAGTTAGTTTGCTTCGCTTGCAAGCTCAACAGTCCTAATACTTTTTAAGTTTCTAACTTAGGCGACACCGATTTTAGCCAGAGCCAGTTTTACCATATTGAGCTGGGCTTTAATTGGGCCTATTGTCCGGTAACATGGGTTTACTTTCTTATGGAAATTTGGAGGGTATCAGGACATAGGGCATCAAAATGGAGAGAGATAACCTGCTAATTGAATTCGAAAATATAACACTTGTGTATGAGTTGAAAAGAAAAAAAAAACAATAAGCTATTGGGCTGAATTTGGGTCCCCAAATGAGATCAAGGTTTTTATTAGATTGGATGCGGATTTAGACATATCCATACTCAGAATATGTATGTACATCATACATTTACACATAATTAGATAGCATTATATATATAATTGTTTATTTCAAATTGCAGTAAAAAGATCTAGTTTGGTCTCTTCTTTTACCAAATTACCATTCGTGTCATATATAGTTATGGTTTCTACCTGATAAAGAATTAGTTTGTTCTCAATAGATAAGTTGTGATTTAATAGTTTACATTGGGCTTGATTACGGAAGCATTTTTTTTTTTAATATCTCTTGGTTATGTTGATCCTTAGATGACAAAAATAGTAGCAAAACGGATACCCCTTTAACAGATTCAATTTATTATATTTCTAATTATTATTGTTCATGTTTCACAATTCATAGAGTAGCATATTGAATGAATTAAATAATTTCAAGATTAGTTTAATAGTGTAGGAAAATAATTTATTAAATATTTCAGGTTGAATATGAATATGGTCAAACCCGATACGATATATAAAAACTCCTTCTCATCTTGGGTTATTATTGTTCATCGAACCCTCTCTCGCTCTCTCCCTCTCTCCCGTTTCTTCATGTAGAGAAGATCCCAAAACCCTAGACGGTATAATTCTCCGCGGGTGATCGTTTTCCTTTGGTTTTTGGTTGGCATTTTTCTCCTTCATTGTCGGATCCGATGAACACATCGCGGTTCATGGACAAGCAGATCCTGGGGATGACGGGATCGCAGCAGGGCGGCAGCGGCGAGCACTTCGATCTGATGAATCCCGAGGAGGAGCACCAGATCAACGGCAAGAAGGAAGAAACCCTTCCCAGCTACGACTTCCACCCCATGCGGACTCTCGGATCCTCGCCGCCCACCGCCTCCGCCGCCCCCCTCCCCAGGCCCTCGTGGGGCGCCGTGGACTCCAAGATGGCCTCCTCCAATCTCAAAGTATGAATCTTTTTGTTTATTTTTACGGGAGACCTATATATTCTTTTGGTTCTTTCGTTGATTGATCTGATTGTTTGCAGTGAACTTATTGCTCGGGAGCGTGTTACACTTGTTGTGAATTTGATTAGGTATATATCGTTAATATTTGCTTGTTTTGAATGGGATCGATTTTTGAGGCATTGCATGATTCAGGATATCTTCTTCTTCTTTGATGAGATGGGAGGGGCTACTCCCCAGCCTCTACCCTATACCCACCCCATACCACACCACCCGCCCCCCCCTGGACACTCCATGTTTCAATTATGCCCACGTTATGTTGTTGCAAATGTTAACAAATAACGCATAGAATAGAAAAATTGAGAAAAAAATCACATCCTAAGACCACGAGCACAATTTAAAGCACAAAGTTATTGCTTAAACCATAGTACGGGTATTGACATTGGATACTGGTATGAGGTATTAGACAGCTCGGTGCCCCCGAAAGCTAATCAGGATTGTGTTGGTGGGGCATTTTTCTGTTGGGGCCGTGTTTGGTGAACTAGAAAAGAGAAACTTGGCCACCTATAAAATGAAAATTAAAATAGACAACTATTAGCTGCTAATCCACAAAATTGATCCTTAGCCTTTTCCATTATACTTCAAAGAGCCTGAAACATGCATGAAAGTAAATTATAATAGTTGCATCCATTTAGAGGTCCTATTCGTGCTTGCAGACATCCATGAATACATAGTGTAGACAACTGGTCTGTGTCTTGTATCTGCATTGCTTCCTCTTAAGACTTTGAAACTGATATGCCAATCCTGTCTTCTTCAAAGATCAAGTCAGAACAATTAGATCAAAAGGTTTTATGGTTGAAAGTAACACAGTTCTGCTGGTGATATATAGTCACAATATTTATGTGGAAAGGCATTTTATCATTAACAACTATCATGAATTATTCATTTAATCTCAGGTGATATTTTACATGAACAAGTTTATTTTGTGGGTGATTGATATAGGATTGCAATTAATTTGAGCTTTCTGTGAAGCAATTGATAGCTTACAAATTGTTCTCTTGCTGTTATTTTGCAACTTATACTTTTATCTTTCGTAATTACTGCAGAATGCAGGTATTTTGGAGCCACATGAATTGACAAAAGTTAGCCATGAGAAGGAGAAGAGTGCATACGATGCAGCTACAGTGGCTGAGATTGATCGTACGGTGAAGAAATATGCTGATAATCTTCTGCGTACTTTGGAAGGTGTAAGTTCAAGGCTGATGCAGCTGGAGAGTAGGACTCACCACCTTGAAAGTTCCGTTGATGAGTTGAAGGTGACGATTGGGAACAGCAGTGGCACCACAGATGGAAAACTGAGGCAATTGGAGAATATTCTTACAGAGGTGCGCCTTCTTGAACATCATACTTGATCCATATCGTATTAATTTGTTAAATTATCAGTTCTAATTGATTCATTTTATTTTATGAAAATGTTGTGAAGGCCAGGTTGAATTTGTGTTTAGTCCACTACTTCCGTGGATTGGCTTTTAATATCGCATTGCTTGACCAGATAAAAACATTTCAACAGCTCATTGACATTTATGTCCTGTGTTTTCCTGGGATATCCTTGTAACTAGAAACTAATGAACCATGAAAAATCGGGCTCTCTCTACTCCTACCTCCCAGCTCATAGACAAATCCCTGGACTCTCATGATCAACTTCTGGTATCTGACTATTGTTCTCTGTGGTAGTTTTATACATACTTTTGACTGTCTTGTGAAAGTAAATTAGTGCCTTGCTTGTACCTGATGTGTTTTCTTGTAGCAGACACCATTGATAATTTTGACGGTGCTTTGTGGATGTTGCTCCAATGTTTCAACCATGAAATTCTCTGGTATACCTGGGTGAAAAATGTAATTTGCTGGCAAGAGTAAATTGTAATGCTATAATAACCAGACAGAGTACATATGTATGTCTTTGTGCATGTTTTAGGGACACCACTATAAAAACGAACACTGGCGATGGATTTACTGGACCAGCTACTCACTCCAACAAAAATGGATGCAAATTCAATTTAGTTGCTGATTTTGTTATGTATCACCAAATGCTTCTTAGAAAGCATGAGTTGTTGGTTGGGAAACCAAGTTGCTTGTGCTTTCTATATTTTATTGAAGATACATTTTCTTTCTAGGCAATCCCTTGGGTAGCTTTCAGATACTAGGCTTTCAAGGTTTTCATCGCATTGTTGATATTGGAGTCATATATCTATATCCCTGCTAAAGATTCACTTGCTCATTCATTTAATCACTTCCAATTTCCATTTTTATTTCTTTTTGAATCTAGGCAGAACTTGGGTTTTTGCTACTTGGTAGGGAAATATACCAGGACATAGAAGAAACATCAAAGAGTGTTTTGGGATACATATCCTAAGAAGAGAAATATGCTGGCAACTGATGTGTCACTTATATTTTCTTTAGCTTACTTAAGGTGAGAGAGTGAAGTATGACTGGTCAAAATATATGGCCCAATATTAAAATTAATAATGAACTTTTCATGAAATTCATGGAATGCATCTGTAGTATTTTTTTAGATGTTTCCTTGAATGGTAGAGGCAATGTAAAGATGGATGCTTCCATGCAATTAGTCATCCAAGACATTTGATGCTGGTAGTGCCATGATGGTGATTCTCAATATGGATGGAATTGGTGGCCTGGACCATGCTATTTCTGATTTTCTTTTTTTTGGTTGGTTTGTTAATCATTACTCCTACGTGATTTTTTTTAAGTTAAGAGTTTTGTTGAAGCTGGTCATAAGTTTGTTCGACAGTTTATGTTTCTTAAATGTTGGGAGCTGCTGAAGTTTATAAGGATATTAAATTGTCTAGTTTGGTTCCTCATTATAAAGTTTTGAGTGAGGTCTGATATATTGGTAGAATTTGGATAGACAAAACATTAATTTAGATCATTTTTTTACTAATTTATAGTGAGACAGGTGCTAGGCAATGACCTAAAATGGTGCAATGTATCTAATTTTAAAAAAAAAATGCAAGGATTATCTGTTGCATTTAAGGCTTCTAGTTATGAAATATGGATGGTATTTCTGATATTCGTTTACTGCTAGCTCTCTCTTAACCTTAGATTAGGCACACATAAAGGGTATATTGGGCTAGTATTAGGTTATTAACATGCTTATACGCGAAATAAACCAAGAAAGAGGACTTTATGGTAGCAGAACTCATTCCTCAGCAAAAGAATATACAACCTGTTGATTGCTAAACATATTGCTGTCCCAAAAGGTTTTTTTTCTCCCCCTACCCCGTAGGTAACTCACTTCATTTGCTAAGATCTCAGTAGGTCTGTATTCTCTTAATTTATTAAACACTGAATTAAATGTCAAGGCTGATAGTTTAATAGCAATGTCAGGGATACATTGCTGTTTTATCTTTTCAGTAACACACAATCTGGTACTTTAGGGATATGTGGCCTGATGCAAGTCAAATTCTTATTTGTCGGGTGCTGAAGTGGAGTGGTTAGTCTGTTGGAGAATTTGATAGCAAGACATGGAGGCAGCATTTGGTTCAAGCACAAGGCATAAGACTTGGGATAAGCCTTATGCCTGCCAAACAACATTTGCAAAGGAGGCATAACCAAGGAATGATTATGCCAGTAAAACATGCTTATGACAAGCATAACTATGCCAAGAGGATCTGTCATAAGTTATTCCTTAGAATAACCTTTTATTCCTACTTTCTACCTTTTATGGATAAAGAAGTCATGATTCAAACCTTATTCCTAAAAGATGCCTTCTGTTATTCAAAGTGGACCCAAAAAAATTAGCATGACTTGTGGCATAACTATTCCCATAATCATAACTTTTACTATTGCCATTTTTCTTATTCCTGAACCAAACACAGCAGTATTGTGATAGTGCAGATGGGTAAGTTTAATTTTCAGGATTGGAGACTTTAGTATTAATTTTCTTGTTACTTGAATGCACATTCTTCAAATAGAGTTGTTCTAACCAGGGCATCTATTATATGCACTCATGGAAGGTCTAATATTCCCTTGTCCCTTTTTATGACTCAAGTTCCAGGTTGATGCAATACATGATTGTGGGTGCGTTTGAATGTCCAGAAAAATCATGCTGTTTCATGTTTTTCTGGAATTACTAGTTATGACTTTGTAATGTGGTTGTTTGATTGTACAATGAAATCTTCACAAATCCTAAAATCACATCATTGATTTTTTTTTACTTTGAGTAGAATTTTTCAAATTCACATTTTCTTCTCCTTATATTTTAAGTCTTTTCCATTTTTGAGCTTTAACGCCTATAAAAAATTTTAACATCTAAAATCCAAACTTTTGAATTCATAACATATAAAAAAATCATGATTTTTTTAAATCTAAAACCTCCATACGCATCTTTTTTGATTCCACCAACTAATCATCTGAAGCATTGTCCCAAGAATCTATGTAAAATTTGATGATAACATTGTGAAATGATCCATTGATAAAGATGAAAACTAGAATTGATGGAGACTCCATGGTAAGGTACATTTCCTGAAAAATATGGTTGTTTATATTTTATTAGTAGAGGAAAAGTTCATGAATTCATTTTCGATGATTTAGAAATGCTGGGTAGATAGCACCTGAGTTCTAGTGATTCTCGATTGAAGCTTGTATATGTATTTTAGGAAGGGTTGAATTTTGATAATTCGAGATTTAAGGGTTGCAAGCTTTTAATTTGTCCTCGTATCTGAAAAGTTGCGACTGCGAACACTCCTAGTAGATTACAAAACAATATCCCATCTTAAATATCATTGACTGATTGACCATGGTTTTATGATTATGCAAAGATTTTAGCAAACCTTCCAAGCTAATCCTCCAGCTTGTTTTTTTTTTTTTTTAACTCCTGTTTTTAAGCTATTCAACTATCATAAGGAATTCTGCACATTCCTTGTTGAGATCCCTTAACTTTTAAATGCCAACTGTGTAATCTGTGAATAGAATAGAAGTCAAGGTTATCTAAATCTATTTTACAGTCATACATGAAGATTTTACACGTGGTAAAAAAAAAACTCAGATTTTGTGTCAACACTCTTCATCTTCCAAGGTAGCTGGGCCCCATTTATCTGTCACTGAAGACATCTGACATATTAGATGTACTTTGAAATTGCCTTTTTAAACTTCCTTGATTTGGGTTTTATTAATGGACAACTTATTCTGAAGGTTACAGTTGAGTATGCTAGGTTGTGTGGTGTATATACATCCTGGTAACAGTTCGGTTCATACTACATATAGCTTTTGTGGCAATTTTTGAGGCGAGACA
This sequence comes from Phoenix roebelenii, assembly GCA_025769935.1. Classification (NCBI taxonomy): domain Eukaryota; kingdom Viridiplantae; phylum Streptophyta; class Magnoliopsida; order Arecales; family Arecaceae; genus Phoenix; species Phoenix roebelenii. The sequence goes on from JAOXJJ010000914.1 coordinate 136,839, forward strand.
GATTTATTCTGTCAAATAGTTTCTATGATTTTCTTTCTGTTCCAACCTACACCACCCCAGGGAAAGACCACACACACACACACAAAAAAAAAAATCCCATCCACATGGCAACAAAAATCACCTAACTACAAAGTACAAAAACTTTATACGGGTGCAGAGAAACGCATTATATAGCGATGCATGAGAACACATGGCCAGAAAATTGTTAAATTATATTAAGTTTTTTCTAAGATACATGTAAACTGACTATGGTAAGACGTGTTGCTTAAAAGACTGCGCCTGAAACTTTGCTGGTTAATTTAGTATTTTAATGTCAAACTCTTTACCTCTATTTTTAGTTGAAATTTTACAATAGTTAAAATTGTTTGTTACGAAAGGCTGGCTATCTGAGAATCTTCATCTCACAAAGAAATCCTGTCCCAACTGAATAAGATGGGGGTCTGGAAGCTTTCACTCTCATATTATCTGAGGCAAGTGCTATTCCATTTCATGCAGGTACAAACAGGTGTCCAAGTTCTACGCGACAAACAAGAAATTGTGGAGGCTCAGCTGCAACTTGCAAATCTGCAAGCCTCTAAAGGCGACAGCCAACCACAGCAATCTGTCGAACAATCACATCAACATGCAGTTCCTCCCTCACAACCGACCATGCTTCCTGCTTTACCTGCTCCAAATGCTCCTCCACCACCCCCACCACAACAAAATCCACCTGCTCAATTACCTCAGCCCCAAATACCTTCTGTCCCATCTTTGCTGCGTGAGCCCTACTTTCCCTCACAGGCACAGCAGTCTGAGGCCACACATCAACAATACCAAGTCCCAGTTCAGCAGCCACATCCACCACCACTATCCCCACACTACCAACCTTCAACTCAGCTTCCACAATATTCTCAGGCACCGCAGCCCCCACAACCTGTGAACCCCTCACCTCAACTTCAATCACCATTGCCTCAACACCCAGAAGAATCCGTGCCATACATGCCAACACCTCAGACCTATCCCTCCAGCATTGGCCAAGCCGTCTCTTTTACTCAGCCTCCAAGCGGTCCTCCTCGTAACCAGTACTATGGGCCCAACCCAAATATGTATGAACCACCTACAAGCAGACAGGACTCGGGGCAGCCACCCTTTTCTACTATATATGGCCCACCAGTGGGGCCTACTTTCTCTGATTCATATCCTTACAGTGGATCCCCTTCCCATCATAGCAGTTCTGGAATGAAATCCTCGCCCTTTGCTTCATCTGCAGCCTCTTCTGGTGGAAGCAGCAACTACACACGACTCCCAACAGCCCAGATATTACCACAGGCACTGCCAACTGGGTCTAGTTATGGTGGTTCTTCAGGGAATAGAGTGCCAATTGATGATGTGGTGGAGAAAGTTGCGACCATGGGGTTCTCAAGAGATCAAGTTAGGGCGACTGTGAGGAAGTTGACAGAGAACGGAAAGTCGGTTGATCTAAATGTGGTGCTGGATACGCTGATGAATGATGGGGAGATCCAGCCACAGAAGGGTTGGTTTGGACGCTGATCATGATGTAGGCATCATAATAACTGTGTATATTGCACTTCCATGAACCCATTTTTTTTATCGTATTATTCAGATTGAGTGGTGCGGAAAGCTTGGACTCAGCAGATTCTCTGTTTGCGGTTGAAGTACGCACTAGTCTGGTGTTTTTATCGGTTCTTGGTAATTTGGCTGAATAATTGCTTGGCTTCTTAATTGTTATTGAGGATCTCTTGTTATTGCGCAATTATTGTGTAGTGGGAATATGTATTTCATAATTTCAAGCTTGTGCTTCTGGAATCGCATGGCACGGTGATTCAGATTGCTGCTGCTGCGGCTGATAAGGGCCATATTATGTGTCATTGCAAGTTTTACTGTGTGAACAGCTCTACATAAATTGTTATTAGCAAGGAACTCTTGTATAATTGTGACTTTCAATAGAGCAACAAATCATTGAATGTTGCATATTTAAGGAGATTTTAATCTCTTAGGCGTAACTTGCGATGCAGCTCCACTATAGTGGTTTGTGGGATTCTAAATTAAACATTTGGATACACAGAAGGGGGCTGATTTCTTTAGCATTCATCAGTAGTTTATCAGGCAGGTTATAAGAGACTGGCACTGATGCTTTGATGGACTTTTTCGACGATACTTGTGTTTTCTCTGGCGAGTGGCTAAAATTCTGTACTTTGCCAAAGTCATTCATTGTGGGAAAACAGTTATGGACTGTTCTGGTTGTCCAATGGTACCTCGCAGGCTTTGCCTCGTATGGTTGATTTCTACGATTCTTATTCCTGTAGGTCTGTAACTTGTACAAAACTTCGTACATCTTTTTCTCTTTCTTTGAGGTTACAAATTAGTATCTGATAAATACCTTACTGTGCACAACCATTCTCCTAAATTACATTTTAGTGTTTATTGAGGCTTCAGCATGCCTACTTGTCCTTCACTACCTAGGAGGTTTGTGCGATGAAGTTCTCGCTGGGAGCAGGCTTGATTTGTACATACAGAAAAAGAAAATAAAAAGAAAAAGAAAAATGCAAACTTGAGTGCAGAATTAAATGTTTTGTTGGTTAAAAATGAAAAGCGGAGCTATGAGCTTGCTACTCGGCACCTATATTGGTTTTCCTTTCTTTTTGCTTTTTCCTCTCTCTCTCTCTCTCTCTCTCTCGTCTAGTTTTCTTTAGTCTGCTATGTCATGGATTTATAGAATTTGCCTTATCCAAATCTCATGCAGCACTCAGACAATCTCCATATAACCGAGTAAGCCTTCACCACATTTCTGTCGGAGCCTTCAAAACAGCTGCAACATGGTGGAGAAGAGAGAGGACAAAGATTAGAAGAAGAGCTTCTATTATGCATTGGAAGAGTACAAGAGACGTAGGGAAGTTTCCTCTCTAAGGAAGCTCTTTATACTTTTAAGCCTTGTTTGATTTGTGGGAGGGAGAGGAGGAAAAAAATTATGATCAACAAAAAAAATAAAAAAATACCTCATATTTGGTTAAAATTTTTAAAGAAAGAGATTAGAAGATAGCTTTTCTATTTGAATAAGATTTTCACATTTCATAAAAAAAAAATTTATGTTGGATTAGAAAAGTTCAATTCCCACATGATGAGAATTGAGATATTTTTTTTCCAAAATGCTCTTACGATTTTAGATAGAATGGAATAAGGCCGTTTCCATTATTAAGAGCATAACAGGTATTTTACATGATTTTTTTTTAAGAAGAGTAAATGCTTAATCAAATATAAGCCATTTTGAAATGTCATTTTTTTAATACAAAATATGTCAATTTTTTTTATGGTTTACTAAATATATAAAAACTACTTTTTCATATATTAGCTTATTAAAAAAATATTTCAGTGGAAAAAAAAATTCTGGGAACTAAAAATTCTTTATGTAGGCCAAAGCTGGAACCATGGTACAGGAATGTACCACTTGTCCATTTGATAAGTAGGGACATTCTAGATATAAAATATTCATAGAACACCCAAAATATCCGTGTAATTACCAGAACAAGACTGAAATATCTTGGCAGCCCTACTGAACTAGGGTTTGAGTGAATTTTTTTGGACTCCTTGGGTGAAGTTGCGACAAGTAGCATGCTTCGGAAATACAATTCTTTCATGGGATAATAAGAAAAAGTCTCGGCAAATAATTTGGCATCACATATTACGCAAGGAACTTTCATCCTTTACCCAGCCGAACTGCAGGTTAACATGCATATAACTTGTAATGGTAGCTCTCATTTAGGTGCTGAAATAATGCATTCTTGTGATATCTCTGCATAGCTGGGAATGGCTAAGGGGTGGAGGCCGAGGTGCAAGAAGGGACTGGATTAGGGAGTGTCGCCTATCAAGCAATTCCGCAATTTCAGAGAGAGCCCGAAACGTGATAAAAGGTGATTTCCTGGACGTGAAGTTGCTACGCCGAGGACCAAAAGTCTCCTTCATCCTCCTGGTTTCTTTCTCTAGTTCATATATTTATCTGGTTCCTGTAAAGTATCCTTTACAGGATGATTTGCTCTGTCCATGTGATATTTACACACGGAGGGAAATTAGGGGCGGCAATTGGGTTGGGTGGGATCAAATATCCATCAACTGGAACCTGGATTATTATCTGAAGGCTTGTGTAGGTTAATTCTGCAGGATGGGAAGGAGCAGAAGAGGAATAAGTTTTTGAAAAAAGAAAATGTACTCTCAGAAGAGGAGTTTGCTCATGAATTTATGCGATTCCACGAACCAATCGTGCTGGTGAAGAGTAGGCCATGCCGCAACTGAGGACCGGCATATCATCATCAGAACTAGGTGGACTTATCTCCAAGGCTATAAATGAGATCCATTACGGCGAGGGAGCCGAATTCAAAGTCGACTAATAATTATTTTTTTTACATACATACCCTCTTAAATATTAAAGTTTATGTGAATACCTTTTTAAAATTAATATTTGCATATATATCCTCATCGAATACTTGTTTTATATATATACCATTCTTTTTCTTTTTTTTGTATATCTATCCATACCATGTAACGCCGTTAAAAAATTAACAGTTTAAAATTAAAATAAAAAAAATACCCTTAGTAGGTAAACATGCAAAAAGAAATGTTTAAATGTATATATGCAAATAGCAATTTTGGAGGATATTTATGCAATTTTATATATTTAGAAGGATATATATGTAAAAAAATCTTTATATTCTCCCATAAATGCCCTTTTAAATATTAGAATCTGTATGAATACCCTCCAAATTGATATTTACGTGCATGCCCTCACAAAATATTATTTTTATATGAATACCTTGGACATAGCGATTCAGCTAACGTGATTAGCTAAAATCATATTTATTTAAATTAAAAATTAATTAAAATTATAAAAGTATCTTTTTATTTTTAAAGCGGATAACAAGTTAACAAGTCTCATTAGAAACTAATATCTCTATCTCTTTTGAGAAATTTTTTGATCACTCTCTACCCTCTTTTTTTTATATGGTAAAAACGACATTTTAAATTACTCTAACGTGAGTACATCCAGCCAAGTCATAAGAAATTAAAGAGTACAAGGAAGTGGGAATATCTACTGTAGACGTCCAAAGAAACTCCCCAGAATGCCGAGCTACAAAGAAGACAGCCCAGTCTGCAGCCCTGTTCGCCTCCTGGAATATATGTACAATCTGAGAGTCTGCAGACCCTCTCTTTTAGTTCTCCATCCAGAATCAAAACGATTCTCTTGACTCCCTTCTTCACCATAGACAACTTTCATTATATCTTTTTTTACATAAAGATAGTTAGGTCCTGTATTTAGCTTTATGAATTATTTTAAAAAATACTATGAGAGATTTGCAATATTTATCTTTTAGTGTATGAAATTTGCAATGTTTATCTTTGGAGTTGGAAAATTTTTCATATGTAGTTTGGTGGCTGATTTAAAATTATCGTGACAAGACGGGCCTTATACACCAGATTTTTTTCTTCTTCTAGAAAATTGAAGCTCCAAAAAAAAATGGCTTAAGATACACAACGTAAGGATGACCTTCTACCAAATAGTCGTGGAGGTTGTTAATAAGTCTGAAAGGTTTGAAGTCCTTCAATGATTTTGCTTGGAGATGATTAATGTTGTTCTTCTACCCATGAGTATGACAGTAGCAAAGAAGCTTGATCATTACAAAATATTGTGTGCATTTAAGAGATTCTAATCATTTCCTATATTCTAATGCGTGCTCCCATACATGCATCTATAATAATAAATATTATAAGCTATGTTTTGATGAAATAAGATATAGTAGTTTTTAAAGATGAAGAAGAATAAAATAAAATAATTCTATCATTAGTGGAAGAACTTCCATAACTCTTTTGTTGTCTAATTGTGGAATCAATATTTTTTTAAGCAATATTTTTATAAAAAATATTGAGGAGCAGGCACTAGACAAATCCGAGTGTTAAAAGTTAAAATAGGTTAAAATAAAAAACAAAATTAGAATTTTTTGTATGTAAGCCCTCCTAAATATGTAAAATTGCATGGTTACCCTCGCAAAGTATTATTTATATATATACTCTTAATTTTTTTTTTGTATATTTACTATTAAGAATATTTTAGTTATTTTGAATTTTAAATCACTAATTTTTTGACGGCATTAGATGGTGTGGGTACATACCATCTAATCTGCTTTGATATTCAAATCTAAGCACCCTGTCGGTGCTCTTTAGGAAACCCTGCATTGGTGGTAGAAGAGACATGATGGTAACATATGCAGTGATTTGAGCTGCTCCATGAGTTGGGCGAGATTGCGAAGGATCTGCACTTTTCTGGGTCACGGCCTTGCGAGCATGCCCTGTCCCTTTCGTGGAGTTGTGGTCCTTGAAGTTGGATTCTCGCTACCATTTTCATATGGGTCCAAAAGGGTCTTTTTCTTTCATTCCCTAAGCCCGTCCGTATCATAAGTTTCCAAAAGGTTCTTGCTCCCCTAGTTTATTCTGGAGGGTGCGCATACCACCCGTTGGAATCAGCAATTGCTCGCCTCACAAGGGTCCAAAAAGACCAGAGCAGATTGGAAGGTTATCTCTGCTTCAACCCTATGCTCTCTTTCTCACATACAAATTGTGAAGTAAGCTGGGTGAATCATTTTCAATGATTGGTTATAAGAATTCGTGTGGGCGTGTGTTTAGTTTCATATTGATTATTCGTCAGAAAAATTTTGAGTACTCATACAGAATTGAGAAACTCAAAAAGTACCTGCTAACTATTTTTTTTTTTTTTTGGATGAAATCATGGGTTGTAATACCAATTCTCTCTCCTTCTTAGCGAACGCCATGCACTTAGAGGACTGCTAAGTGCCGGCCCACATCGTTGGGATCCACTGGATTCTGACTGCCTCTTCCCATCTCCAACAGAGACAGCACTGTGCTCCGTGATTTCTCTTGGATCCATTGCTTAACTAAATTTGGGAATCCGGTTCTTTCACCCGCACATGCAAGGCCTCAGGCTCTCTGCCATGCAACCGCCTGAAGGCATATTACTCTGCATTTGTGCTCCATTTGGATGAAAGGATTTAGGTTGAAATCTTTCCAGGATTTTGCTCAATAAAATACCTAAAAGGTCGAATATCCTCGGAGTTCACCACTTAAAACTCCAACCTTGGACCTTCTGCTTACAAGCGAGTGTTGAAAATATTTTTACTAGAGACTGTTGCATCTTGATTTTATAAAAGTATTATACAAGAATAATTAGCTAGAATAAAATCAAAAGATTAAAAAGATCTTGCCTAAATTGAAGCGTGTGATATATGCTGTTCTAAGAACATGATTCGTCTTCTACGTACAGGTTTGCGGCGATCTCGTCCCTAAGGTGCAACAATTCGGTTCAGCTCGATCCTTCTCTAACGAACACGATTGCTAAGGAGGTTTGACCCGACCGATTTCTTAAGTTGCTCAGAAAAGAAGAAAAGATAGAAAGTAGAAAGTTGAAGAGTGAAAGAACTCTGTTCGTGAAAGAAACTCTCGAAAGACAGAGTACCGGTGAGAAAGAAAGAGAGATTGGATTGGATTTAGACTAATTCCGGAGGAGTCTATTTATAGACTCTATCCGAAGACCGAAAAGATGCCGTGATTTCAAAGATACATAATGTTTCGGAAATATTATATCTTTTCAGAAGCCAATATTTTTCTTTGAAGAGTCAAAACTCTTATGTATCTTATAAAAAGGTATTTTAAAATATTTAAAATAACTAAAGGTTAGAGAATAAAAAATTATTATTTGTTAATTAAAACTCTAACAATAAGGAGGTGAGAGCGGGCGACGAAGCTAGAGTTCAATTCATTATTTCCCAAATACTTGACAATATTTATTGGGACAAACGGTCCATGCCTCACCATTTTTCTTAAAAAAAAAGAGGTATATGGCTTCCTTACAAAATATATAATATCAATTTTTCTTTCAAAATTAAAAATGCTTTGTTGCTTAAAACTAGGCTAGTTGGCTCAGTTAAATTAAGTCGTGCACGTTGGTCCCGTGAAGAGACTTCCACTTTTTGTTACTTTTTCTCTCTATTTTTTATATTTTTTTTTATTTAGAAGATTAAAAAAGTTGATCGTATCTAGCCTTCCAATAGATTGTTCTTGTTAGAGTAGAATCGGACCGAGCTGAATTATTGTATCTTAGGCATGAAATCATCAAAAATTTCTGAATCACGTTCTTGAAGAAAGTCATTTTGATTTTCAAAATTTTCGAGTTATAAAATTTTAATTAAAAGTTGTTATTTTATTAGAATATAGTAATTTTCTAGATGTCATACCACCAATAATATCTTTTAGCCACTTCAAAGGTTAGGCTTATATTAGCAACCACTAAGCTAAGAAAGCTTGACTAGAGGTTCTACGCATATAAAGTACACTTTGTTTGCCTTTTTCTTATATATATATATATATATATATATATCTTTTTTTCGTTCCTTCCTTCCTTCCTATAATATATATATATTCCAAACGAAAAACCCACCAGATAAAAACTAAAGCCAGCTGCAACCTCGTCAAGGCAGAAGATTAAAATCGGAGGGACTATGAAGTACCTGTTTACTTCCTCTCTATAATTCGCAAGGCAGGAGTCCTGACAGGGACTCTTTGGAGCCTATAAGACTCCAAGTAATGCAAAGCGGCGCAAGTCAAGGAATAATTTAAATTGCAACAAGTTGGGACCGTTGTCGACAAAGATGGATGATGGTAATCATAGAGCTATGTTTAAACTTTGTGCTTAATAAACACCCTCCTGGAGAGTAGAGGTGGGAGTTATCATTACGTGAATCAACCTCTCGAGAAACATTCCCCAAGGCTTCGACCCGTGACCTCTTGGCCTCTTCCCAAGTGGCAGGGGGCTGTCACAATACAGCTACAGCTTGGTTTTGCTTAGCCACTCCTTTGGATGGGACGTGTGTAACGTACATAACCATGAGATCCATCCATCGACCAGCCACTCCATGATTTTGAGCTGTGACTGAAGGCTCCAGGAAACAGCAAGCTAAGCAACCATTGGTGAAATACGCCCACCAGGACTAGCTGCAGTGGGAAGCAATACGTTAAGCCAAGCAACCATTAATATGAAGCGCTTCTTAATGAGCGTCCTCTTTTTTCCTTTTAGTAAAGGGAAAGGCACACGGACACGGTGCATGAGCTTTTTTAATTGATTTGGCCGGTGAAGCCAGGCAGGGTCATAATGCTTCAATATATCGGAGGAAGAGAAGAAATCAATGCAATCTCGGCGAATCCTCGGTTCCCTCTTAAATTTCTCGGCTCTGTAAATCTGGTTGTGGGAGCAAAAAACAAGCGGTCTCTCTCTTGCGTGGAAAACTAATAAACAGTAACCACCATCCCTACCGTCCCGTTACGTGCGGCAAAACTAAGGATCTCGATCTCCTAAACAGAAAAGGAGAAAAAAAAAAAAATCAAGCGACAAGCTCATAGTCGTTCGAGCTTGCGCTGGTGTGAATATCCAATACTAGAAAGGTTGTGCGATATGCTTCCAGATTTCCTAGATATTCATCTTGGCAGTGATTTAAAATTTTAAAAAATCATTAAGGAAAAAAGGAAATGGACGATAAGGCGGACAAAATCATTAGGAAAAAGGGTAGAGTAATCTCAGCATCATGATTGGTGTGATGCGTCTGTCGCCAACCGCGAACTACTACAAACCCCTCCAAATATTATCCCGAAGCCAGTAAAGCCATTTTAAAGGCGAACACCACTGTCGTGTCATAAACTTAATCGCCAAACAAAAATTCTAGCTCGACCTTTTTGACACGCTCATGACGTGAGGGACCAATCCTTCCAGCCGCCCGGACCATCGGTGTACTAACTTCGAAGGTCCATCCTAGATCTTGGCGGGTCTAATGCTTGCTCCTGTCCATCTTGTTCTCCATTTATAGGAATCTCCAGCTAAAACCCCGACCGCCTTTGACTTCAAAGAGAAAGAGACTTCCACCTCCATCATCTGCTGACACCTTATGAATGGTGCTCAGTTTTTTATTAATTATTTCCCATCCATCTTCTTTTCCCCACATCCCCCTCCCCTTGTGAAGTTAAAAAAAAATATCTTGAACTCCCCTTCCCACCTCCAATGTAATATATTCTTATATATCTTAAATTTGTCAAATATTTAAAACAGACAGCATTAACAACTAAAAAAATGATAAAGGGAGGAGGAGGAGTGTAAGTGAGAACTGGAAAGCCGCTTTACCCCCATCAAACCGCGCCTTTCGTGCATTCCTTGCTTCGGAAAGCCCTCTCCTTTGTTTCTCTTCTGATATATATATATTTTTTTTTTAAAAAGAAAGAGTATAGAAGAAGCACTTGTGGAAGGCAGAGGGGAGGTGAGACGGAGGGACAGCGGAGCGCTCCGTTTGAGATTGGATAAAGGAGTCACGATGGGCGGAGCGGGCGAGGTGGATGTCCCTCGCAATCTGAGCGCTCCCTTCGAGGAAACAACATCGGGAATCGGTGGTTTAGGCAGCTGTTTCTCCTCGCCTGTCGTCCTTTTTCTCTTCTCCGTGTAGAAGGATTTTAAGGCGGGATTTCGAAATGTGCCTCCTTTCGAGCGATTTCGTCGTTCCCTGGTAGATTCGGAGCGGAAAGGCGGGATCTTCGAGGGGCTTTCCCTCGGATTTCTTCTCCCGGATTAAATCGCAGGTCGTGCCATCTAAGAGGTTGGTTAAAATCTACTCGAGCGAAGGAAAGATAGTTGCGGGGAAGTTTTAGACGATCTCGGGCGGAAGAACAAGAGCCGTATCGAAATAGATCAGCCGAAGGAGACGAAGGAAAGAAAGGCTCTTATGTTTTTCAAGAAAGGAGAGACTTTGGGGACTCCAAGCTCGTCCCCTAGCAGAAAGAAGAGCAAAAACAGAGGAGTTCTGGAAATCTCTCTTCCCCGACTCCAAGAGCCATATATCTCAGGAGAAAAGGACCCGCAAGCAGGGGAAGCCGAGAAGCGCGTCCTCGAAATATCGGGAGGAAGCGAACCGAGGAGGAGGACTATAGCCAACGGAAACGGGTGTCAGGGAGTTCCGGTGGCGCGCTCCGGTCCTGCTAACCGGGCGAAGCTCGAGAGCAGCAGCGATTCGCTCTCCCATTTACTACGGAGCATCTTGTGGTTTCTAAGTCCAGCTAGAATCGGAAAGGCGGCGCTTCTGCGGGGGAGAAAAGATACGGCTATGGCGAAGAAGGGGAAGGCAAGCCAGGGGAGGTGGAATCCGGGCCGAATTTGGGGGCTTGCGATGGTCGCATCCCTGACGCTGAACCTGGCCCTGGTGGCCGTCCTCGTGGTGTTTCTATATAAGGGCCACGGCGAAGGGCAGGGAAGTTGCGCGGCCGGAGCGGCCGAGGAGATGAAGGTGGCCGTGCCGGCGCCGGCGATGGGGCAGGATAAGGAAGATATGGCGGCAGGGCAGGAGATCGCCGTCAGCGCGACCAGCGGCACACGCCCCGTCTCCAAGGACTCCGTCATTAACCTCGACCAGTGAGTGCTGTTACCGCCCTCTCGCCTTTCCTTTTCGTTTCTTTTTCCGTTGTTTTGGTCGCATCCCCTCGACGAAGGCGAGCAGACGGTGACGGGATCGTGGCTCCCAATGCGTGTGATGTCTCGCGGGTGGTTGTGAGAGGTTGAAGAGGGTTGAAGTTGAAACTCTGGTTCGTTGTTACCATCACGACCGTAGATTCGAATTCAGGCCTCCGCGGCAATGGCTATTGGTGGGGCCCACCACTTAGGATATCTCCCATTTGGGTGTTAATGACGCTCCTCCGGGCGGTTGAGAGCAGTTATTTCACCGGCCTACAAATAATTTTTTTTAAAAAAAAACTACGGAAGAGTCGCTAAACGATACTTCATAAGATGGAATGACCAACTACCATGTTGATTCGCTTATCTATATTTTTGCCTGCAAAAGTGGTTACTCAAATCATGATATTCATATTTTTCGAATTGATACAGTAGCTGTACAAACGGAGGCTGTTTTTTTCTCAACCAACTGATTCTCTCAATAATTCATTTTTATGGTATTGATAAGGGTATTCAGTTTGTTTTTGAAAAATTCACGCAAAAAAAAATTAAACTATTTGAGAATTTTTAATTTTCTTCTGACTTTTAGTTTAGCGAACTTAGATATCGAACTTTTAAATTCGTTTACCTTCATGTATCATATCTGGCTACCGTGACAATATGATTGCACCGAAAAAGATGATGTCTTATGTGACATCGCAGATCTGAATTGAACGAATTTAAAAGTTTGGTAATCCGGTTGTACTAATTTAAAGTTAAAAAAAAAATGCAAACCCCCCAAAATAGTTCAGGATTCTTTTTTACGTGATTACTTCTTTGTTTTTCTTGGTGCATTTTTGCTTTTTTTTTGCCGATCTTTTTGTGTTCTTCCGTTGCCTGATTTCTTTTTGAACTTTTAATGCATCGCGGCATTTTGTCCTGAAATTCAAACCTTTGCCCTTTAATGTAAACTCTGATGCAGTGGAGATCCGACCATGTTCGAGTCATTTTGGAAGTGGATGGGCGACCGAGGCAGCATCGTCATTCCGGCATGGCAAACCATGAGCTACTTCTCAGATGTGACCAACGTATGCTGGTTTCTCGAGCCTGAGTTTGCCCACGAGGTCCGGCGCCTCCACAGCCTCATAGGCAACGCTGTGACCGAGGATCGCTTCATCGTCGTCGGCACTGGCTCGACCCAGCTCTTCCAGGCTGCACTCTATGCTTTATCTCCCTCCAACACCTCCGAGCCCATCAACGTTGTTTCTGCCGTCCCCTACTACTCGGTGAGCTCATTACATGAACGAAATATATTGGAATTTTAATATTTTGGTGCTTAAAACTCAGCTCTACCAAAATTATATCAAGCAACAAAACTGTAGGCGCTAGCTGTGTTCTTTAAACAGGATTTACATACCGCAAGTGTTCCACTAAAGTACTCATTTGTGCTCCTTTGGCTTTTTCTATTTTTTAACATAGGGGAAACTATGGCAGCCTCTTTAGTCAGTGGGCGCGCAGCGTCACCATCATATCATTCCTCGTTAAGAAATTAGGGAAGCACGTGATATAGATACAGCGATGGTGGACCGTATCTTTCTGGGCCTGCCTCTATGTCCCTGACTCTTCCATTTATGTCCCTCTCTGTGCATGTGACGCACAGTGCTGAAGAGTGGAAAAGCATTGGTTAGGACTTCTTTTTTAATTGAAGTTAGTTGAGGTTTCTCATATTATGTCTTCCACTTAACTTTGGTTTGCATTTGATGTCTCACTGGACTTTCTGATGTCGTGACAGTCATGTCTGTGAAGGTCGAGCAAACCAATGTCATGGGTACCGAGCATGTTGCTGGGTAACATGACCGACCGGGTGCATGTTTCCTACTTCTATGGGATACATGTGATGTGATTTGTATTTCAATTCACGCACATGAATCATCTAACCAATGCATATCTACTAGAGAGCAACCATAATGTGCGCCTTACTTTGTTTCTAGTAAATTAATTAAATTTAATTTCTTGAGCCTGGTCGAGTTGATCGGCGAGACATGAATCATATGCCCACAAACTGCATGGTTAAGGAACTGACTGACTGATAGGGCAATATCCCCCCTTCTTTTGACTTTGTTCGTCGTGAAAGTTTCTGGTACTTATGTTCTTGGTTTACGACACCAAGTTCGATTTCGCACGTCCAGTTTTTACTACATTTGCACGTCCCATCTACTTGTCTGATGGACGCCACTCTAATGGACATGCTCGCAGCGAGCACCATAATCTAAGCAAGTTGATCTTTGTAATGTTCCTGATGATTTATCTTCTTGATCATAAGCAGTATAAGCCTAGGAGGCTCTGTTGCTATATATGGAGTAACTGGTAGGTGGGAATGCGACCTGTGAACTAAGCTTGTCTTGCTTCTAAATTGCAGTCCTACCCAGCAGTGACGGACTACCTTCGGTCCGGTCTTTTCCGGTGGGCTGGGGATGCATTCACGTACAAGGGTGGCAAATACATTGAGCTGGTCTGTTCCCCCAACAACCCTGATGGCTCAATCAGGGAGGCCGTGCTGAACTCTGAGGCCGGAAAGACAGTCCATGACTTGGCCTACTACTGGCCTCAATACACTCCCATCAGCAGTGCAGCAGACCATGATATTACGCTGTTCACCGTCTCAAAAAGCACCGGCCATGCCGGAACCCGACTTGGGTACTTAATTATCCCTCTTCCCGGTTTATTTACCATAGGGCCGCGTTAGTTAAATCTCGCTTGTTTCACATTGTTTCTGATGAGTTGAAGTTCACTAGTTAGGATGGTCTCTGATGAGCAGGTGGGCTATAGTGAAGGATAAAGATGTTGCTAAGAAGATGGTAAAGTTCATAGAGCTGAATACTATCGGAGTGTCCAAGGACTCGCAGCTCCGAGCGGCAAAGATTCTTAAAGTGGTCTCAGATGGTTATGAGCTCCCTAACACTGAGAACACTTACAAGCTCTTTGACTATGGCCGATCTCTCATGACCATGCGGTGGGAGAAGTTGCGGGAAGCTGTTAAGGCCTCAGGCATCTTCAGCCTACCTGAGTTTCCCTCTAGCACCTGCAACTTTACTGGAGAGAGGACCGGAACCAACCCTGGTATGCAAATTTAGCCGTTGTGTACCTTTTTTTTCTTTTCCATCTTCCAACGATTAAATTTGGAATGCTGAATTAGTTTGGGATCTCATAAATACCTCATAAACCAGTTTGCTTCCTTCCACGTGAAATCGAGAATAGTAAACTGTTTCCCTACCGGTTGTGGAGACAAGCTTGGTAGGATTTGAAGTGGCATGAGCACCCACAAGGCAAAAAAATAAAATAAAAATGTAAACACTGATTCCTTTGGTCCCGTCGGTGTTCTGATTTCATATGCATTTTTGTTAAAAGTACCCTTGCAAGACAGGTAGGTATCCTCTGTAAAATAATCCAAAGAATGTGGTGCCTTTGAGATATCTCATTAGCTTTTGTGGCACATCCAGATGGAATCTATTAGGTATGTTGGATTTCTGTCACATCTTAGTCTTGCCATGTTTTAATACAATGATAAATTATGAATTTGGATGGCATAATATGCTATCAGAATCCTTCTCCTGGAAATATGTTATCAATCTTCATTGTTTTTTTTAGCATAAAGGTTTAGATTTTTACTCAATTTTACTACAGGAATCTAACTGAAGTTCGGGTAAATAATTATGACTGGACTCTGTTTAGTAGTATTGATGGAAGAAGATATGCTGAAGTTGCTCATATTTGGTCTAAAGTTCCTTTCTCGTCTCTTTCTTCTCCACTGTTTGTAGCTTTTGCATGGCTGAAGTGCGAAAAGGAGGGGATAGGTGACTGCGAGGGCTTTCTAAGGAGCTATGGAATACTTACTAGGAGCGGTAGGCACTTCGGAGCGGAGCCGAAATATGTGCGGGTTAGCATGCTGGATCGGGACGAGACCTTCAAACTTTTCATCGAACGGCTGTCGTCCCTTAACTGAGGCATCTCCTTTTTGTTTACCTATTTTGATGAGGATCGATTTTTCGTTTTGCTCCTTTCTTTTCCCTCTTAGGCTGGGCTTTAGCCTTGTTAACGACAGGTAAGTTGTCATTTACAATGTAAAAGTGTTTCTGTTTGGCTATGTTTCCTTGTAAAATAATATATATATAATATTTTTATATAATATTATATATATATAGTTCCTGTATATGACGTGTATAGTGTTCTATTTGTTAGTGGAGCCTTGGTGGGCTTACTGAGCCTCGTCGGTCATTTGGCACCAAGCAGTCCCAAGCGAACAAAAGTCATATTGGGCGGGCATTATATAAGAACTATATAAGAAAATATGGGGTGGGACTTTTTTTTTTTTTTTTTGACATGTTTTTTTGCCTATATCTTAAAGAGAATCCAAAGTCAAATAAAGATTAAAGGATTTCTACTGACGGAGTTTGTCAGTTTTCTAACTTCAAAAAAAAAAAGAAAATTGCACGAACGAAGAGAGACCATGAATGAGGAAAAAATCATCTTCATCATTTTTCTTTCTCATCAAGCTGTCTCTCTCATTCTTAAGTCTTTTTTTCTTCTTTAACTTCTTTATTTCTTTCTTTTGAAAATTGTGTATCGATTTATCTAAAAGTGTATATTGAAACTTGAATGATTATTTTGCTATGTGTGTATCACTTGACCATATAGTGTGCATTGGTGAATACTTTGTTCTGGAAACTATATACTGATTTACCCAAAAGTAAGTATTGGGTTGTTGTTGGATATGTATTATAAAAACTTACAATATGTATCAAAAAATCAATGAGTATGCATTACTTGATCATGTAATATATATTGACGAGCATCATATTTTAAAAATTGTGTATTAAATTATCTAGAAATATATATTAGGATGTTGCATGACTATATTGCTAGGTATATATCAACTAGTTATATACTGAGTACCGGTAAATATCATATTTAGGAAACTATATATCGATTTATCTAAAAATATGCATTGGGTTGCTATCAGGTGTACATCAAAGAAGTTTACAGTGTATATCATGAAGCCATTGAATGTATATCATTTGATGAAGAAGAAAGAGGATACGATGGTCCTTCTTCGCATATAGTCTTTATTGGCACGTATTTTTTATTTTTATTTTTTTTAAGTTATGAAATTGATAGATTCCGTTAGTGGAAGAAGTTGTATTTTTATCTGACTTTTGTGTTTATTTGACTTTTGTGTTTCCTCATTAAGATGGGTGTAAGAGGAAACAAGGGAAAAAATGAGCCTTGTCCAATATGATATATTATGGTGCCCGCCCATATAATTTTTGATGGTCCCAAGCAATCAACATGGTACGCTCCCTACATTATGTGACATTGCTGATTCCGGCCCAACACTACGTTGAAAGATGAAGAAAGTTGGCAAACGGTAGCAGACGTTTTATTTTTTTAGAAATGTTTAAATAGCCTCATTTACAATTGAAATTCTATAATTATCAATTAATAAAGTCACAATCAATGAATTTTCAAGAGCATAACAAGGCTTGATGGTAATTACTCTTGTAAAATTTTTCCTCCACCTTTGCTGGAAAGGCTACATATTCTAGTAAGAGCTTCATTTATTTGAAATCCTATATCCATCAATAATAAATTCATGGAACATTGAATTAGTGATAAGCATGATTAAACTCGATAGCAATTACCATATATTTTACCTACCGCCCAATACCAATGCTGCAATGGTTGCGTTCTGTAAAAGTTGTCCGAAGAACTTGAATGTTTTTTAACTAAATTTTTTTGAAGAGCTTCATTTACATTTGAAATCCTATGACTGTCAATCATAAACTCAAAACTATAAATTTTTGAAAAGCATGATTGAATTTGCTAGCGACTGCTCTTGTACATTTTATCCACAACCCATTTTTAAGAGCTACGCGTTATGGTAATCCACAACGAAAAACGGAAACAGACGATTGTCAGTGAGTTTCGTAGATTAGAACAAAGTAGACCACAACAAAGAAGACCGCAACAATTCTACCAAAAACAAAAAGAAAAGAAAAGAAAAGAAAAGAAAAGAAAGACCGTAACAGAGAGAGGCATAACAACAGAGAGCACGGACAGGTGCAATGTGCAGAGACTGGGTGCACACTCGAAATCTCAAGGATAGCCGTCAAGGTGGTAGCCTAGTTGAAACAGGATGTTTACTTCCAACCAAGTGGTTTCAGGTTCGAAACGCACGGACGTCGATTAAATTTGGGGATCGGATGCCCCTAGCCTAGACACGAGGTCTAGAAGCGCTACTGGTCAGCTGGTAGTCTGTGTGGTGCCAGGTGTGACGTACTTACACGGAGGGTCGGATCGGATAACCAAGCCGTCCCACGGGTGGGGAGGGAATGAGTAAAACCGGCTGGGGTGCCCAACACACAGTCATTTTTATCCGTATTGGGTGGGGGCCCAGTGGGGGCTGCTACGTGGGGTGGGCTTGTCCCTTCTCCTCTCTTCTTTTTTTTCAGAAAAAAAAATCTCAATAAAAAAAAATAAAAGAAAAAAAAAGGAAAGTAACTTCGGAAACAAATAACAATACAGTACGACTCCACGGTTGTAGTTCACCGGATTCCGGTACGCATAATTGGTCCGCATAATTATTTCCGCATCTCCGGAGTCGCTTTAAAAGCAAACTCCACATCTTCCTCCTGAGGCGAGAGAGCGAGCGGGAGAGCGGGAATGGAGTCCTATTACGCTCCTCTTCTCGAGAAAACCCGTGTCCCGCAGCCCTCCTTCCAGCGCCTGGCGGTCGTCTCCATCTTCCAGAAGCTTTGCGCGGCCCCTCCTCCCCTCGGCCTGGACTCCGGGCCTGGCCGCCATGCCCTCTCCCACTGCCTCCACTCCCCTTCCGCCGCCGTCGCCGACCAGGCCGTCCGGGAGCTTTGCCTCCTCGTCCGCGATGGCCACCTCACCGCCTCCGCCGGCCTCGTC
This sequence comes from Phoenix roebelenii, assembly GCA_025769935.1. Classification (NCBI taxonomy): domain Eukaryota; kingdom Viridiplantae; phylum Streptophyta; class Magnoliopsida; order Arecales; family Arecaceae; genus Phoenix; species Phoenix roebelenii. The sequence continues at coordinate 155,332 of JAOXJJ010000914.1, forward strand.
GAGCTCCAGTCCGGCCTAGAAGGCTGCGATCCACGGTTCGCCCCCGTCTTCATCAAGGGGATCGGCTTCTTGGTCCGCTTCGCGTTCAAGAGCGATCCCTCGTGGGGCCGCCGCTTCGATCCCGTCGAGCTCCATCCCTTCGTCAAGGTTCGCTCTCTCCTCATTTCTTGATCGTCTAATAATTGTTCTTGATTGTCTGTTTTCTTGAGACCCTTGTCTTCTTGGCATTCCGGATTTTAAGCTTCCGATTCTTGGCTGCAAATTCAAGAATCTCGGGCGCATGATCCCAATCTTCTGCTTTTCCATTTTTCTTAGAACTTTTTCAAGGTTCTTGGCATCATTTGATCCGTCGGTGATCTTTGGATGGTTGGAATCTGATATTGCATCTACGATCATCTATTCCATGTGCTGTTTTTGTATTTGATATTCCTTTTTTTTTTGGCACATGGTCTCACTCTGAGCTGCAGCTACTTGTGCATTGATTTTTACCGTTCAGTGGATTGATTATCTTCTAGGTAGCATATGACCTAAATTCTGATGAAGTATTCCATATTCTGGATGTTGCCAATTTTATTTTGTTGTTTTGTCTTGTCTGGCAGGTTCTTTCATGTCAGGCAGAGGGGCAGGCAGAGCTCATACAGCAAGTTATGTTGTTCATCGCACAGAATAAGTCAGTTGGCATGGAGGACGTCTCGAGGTTCTTGAGGCCATTTCTCACATACTCTGTTCTACGAAAACAATCCTCATCTTTTGTGAGGGATTTGATATCGTCGATCGCATCATTGTCTTGCTCGTTTCTGTCTGAAGCTGCTTGCATTATGAAGCTTCTCACAGGATGCCTAAAATACTTCCCCTGCAGTAATGAAGAGGTACGGTTTTCATTCTTGTATTCATATTCTAATTGTGCTAGTGCATGATCATGTAGGAGACTCCTACATTTGACATCATGATTTTAATAAAATCTTTTACTGGCAAGTTCATATGTCAATTATTGGTTATGGTTTAAAACAAGTTGACCTGCTGGCAGAAGATTATCTGCAAGGATATTGATGTGTAAAGAATTGAGATTGTTATCTTCAAGTTTATGTTGTGTTTTGAGAGGGCTTCCTTTGGATACTTTATGGAACTATTAGTATGGTGCCACTACACTAGCTTTTTTCTGTTTTCTGTTGTATACTCCCGAAAAAATTTGCACTGACTAATTGAAAAATAACTTTTACTGAGGCTCTTATTATGTCTTCCTATGTTCAAAAAACTTGTGCAGGATTTTAAGTACCTGATTGCTTGTGCTGAGTATTTGGTGGATGCATTCATGGTGCTCTTGAAGAAAATAATTTCTACTAAAATGGTATTTTCTGTGCCCTCTGTAGTTAGTCAAGTCTTTGTTTCAAACAAGCACCTAATTACTTTCTCATTATGGACACGTATATTTTCTGGCATTGTAGCATATCTTTCTGTCCAAATCCTAAGAAGCACTCATCAAAATTTTGTAGAATGTCCCCATGTTGGCTTTTATTTGGCTCATACGGGATAAATATTTAAGTTCTTGTTATAGTCGTATCCCTCTAATCTTCTGAAAGAATCTAGTGGTTTTGAAGGCAGAAATTTATATATATGAAAGTTAATAATTTCTTTTGAGATTTACTGTCTGTTTGGATTGTGACATTTGGAGAAAAGAGAAGAGAAAGGGATGTGAGAGTATGTAGAGAAAAGAGGAGAGGATCGATCTTTGCCTTTTGGATGATAAAGCGAGTAGAGACAAGAGGATAAATGGAGAAGAGGTTTGTCTCTGAGTTGTCCTTATTAATATCTCTATAAGTGGAGAGATTCCGAGAAAAGAGAAACTCCCCTTTTCTTCCTTTTCTCTTCTCTTGCATTTGAGGTTTACTTTTCTTCCTTTTCTTTACTTCTTTTGTTTTGCTTGTTTTCTTTCCTCTCCCGCACTTTGTGTCCAACCAAGGTGTTAGTTTACAAGGTTCCTTGAATATCCTTGTCTATAAGAATCCAAGATGTGGTGGAACTTTTACAAGTGTCAATGTACAACTAAAACTGATGCGGGACTAAGTAGAAAAATGCAAGTGCTATAACCTAACAAAGTAATTTGAGTTGAAGTCTAGAAAGGGTAAAACATAACCATTAGTCTTTATTTCTTTTTTCTTTTTTTATGATTTTCGTTTGCAATATTTTTCAAAGTAAGATGGTCTTTAACTTTAATTTAGAGCCATTTTTTTCTGATTGTGCATTTCAAGAGGTTATGAAACAATTTGTCGTATGCTCCAAAAAATTGTAAGTTTCACTCTTGAAAGGCACAACATTTAGAGAATTGTCAATAGCATTCCTCAAAACATTTGTTATTCTCGTGGAAATCTCTGAAACCGAAGTTCTATTTGTTCTGGTAAATAAAGTGTACTTTGCAATGTCTCTAGGCAGACAATAATAAAACCTTAATGCGATATGTAGTTTTTAAATATATTTCGGCATGAGAGTGCTAAGCATGTAAAAAGTGGACCATCGTTTTATAATAAAAAACAGGTCTCCTAGCTAATAAGCTTATCCTTCATTCATGATTTATGAGATGACATATTTGATGTTGTCTTGTGATTAGATGTCGACCAATTCAGATACTTGTTTCTTTATTTTCTCTACTTTTTTGCGAAAAAAGTTGGTGGCAAATTCTCGATTGCCTGTATTTTCATCTCCTCTTCATCCTTTTTATAGATGAGTTTTTTTTTTTTTTTTTAACATTCAAAAGTAAAGAAAGTCTGCCTAGGCGTAGAAATTGACTAGTTGCTGAAAGGTAGTTTATTTTAAAAGTATATATTCTAGACTATGTAATCTTGAACAGTCATGATGCATGCTATTGAAACATGAACATCTATTAAATGAGAACTGTTGTTAGAACATTGAAGATATCTTTGATGATAACTAACCATAACCATTACAACAAGCCTTATCTCATATTCTTTGTATTTCTGGAAAACAAGAGCGGAGCTAAATCTTCATAAACATAAGTGAAGCCTTTTAGAGCCTTCTCACAGTTTCTATGTAGAAGGATCTTTCATTCTTATTTTTCAGGTGTTTTAACAAATTACAAATTTTACTGTATTTGTATAGGCCTTGGACTTTGTTGCATGCTTATATGCATCTTAGTTACCTATTTGCTACATCGCACTTATAGGCATGATATATGATGCCTATACAATAATTGACAATTATATCCTTATGTGGACTATACCATATCCGAAACATCCTAATCCTTTCAATGGGAGAGTTACTCTTGGATTTTTGTAAGTTAGTTCTGGATCAATTTCATGCAGAATCCTAGGGTTAGAAAATTGTAGAGTTGGGTCTTAGAAGGGACCTCAATCAATATAACATTTTAAAGTTGGTTATATGAGGGATTTTCATCAAGCATCGACTCATAATTGCTAATTACTTGGATGTCCGTTGTACACATTACAAATGGGCGGCCAAGAATGCTAGCCACATCTATGTAGAGGTCTATTTGGAGTATTTATATAGTCAATGAAGGAGAATGATAGATTGTGATAATAGAGACATGTAAACTTTCAAGTAGGACTATAGTACACATTTCATTCATTTTTAAGACTTCATTAGGACACATGGTAAAAAGTTGATCCTTTTACTTGAAGGAATAGGAAGTGAGTATGCTACTAGAAAAATGATTTATTTTTTGTGGCCATAACAATAGTGGGTACAAAAAGCTCCAAGAAAGATGATAAAGCCCTCTAAACAAAATGCTACTCCCAATTAGTTCTTATTTGATGACTCCAACTAAGCAAGAAGGCTCACAGGACAGTGCAATAATTCTTTGTAAGCTGGATAACAATGCATTCAAAACTAAGGAACATAGAGACTAGGAAAACTAAACAATCTAAAGGATCATATTATGCAAGTAATGGTGCATTGCAAGAGAAGTTGAATGGAAAGCCATCAGATTTGATGATTGTAATGAAAAATTTAAGAGGTGGAAAAAACATGCATTGTGTCTAAATACCATTCCACCATAAAAAAGAAGATATTAGGCTTCCTTTTTGCATTCTTTCTCTCCTTTCTTTTTTTTCTTTCTATCTCCAAATTATACATTTCATAAGGGTTGTTAACAACAAATCTAGGTCAAGCTAAATAATCCTTTATCATCTCAGCACACCTTTGATCTAGTTGCAATTTAACTTTGACATCTTCGTCCACCCTTTATTGAATCCTCATAAAGGGAAGTTGCCTTAATGCACTTAGATTCAAAAAACTCTAACATGAATAATTTTCTTCCACATGTCTCCATCATGATCACCTAATCTTCCCATCCTTCCTCTAGACAGTCCCTATTTATAACCATTTTTTTATTGTATCGGCTGCCTTACAAAACTCGAGTAAATGCATGCAATCGTGTCAGTCACTAGAATGTCCCAAAGATGTCCCGACAAAGCATAAGAGGTTTCCCATAGCTCCATGCCAGTATACTCTGCCTTGGCCTCCCAGAACATATGCCTCACAGTACATGAAGTGATGCTTGATTTGAGTCTTCAAATATCCATTATCAGTGGATGATCAGATCTTTGAAATTGCAATTCTGTAGTGATCTAGGATATAACTGTCCTAGAGTCTCCCTCTAAAACGATGTTGTCCACCTATAAAATAGTGATGGCATATACCAGACCTTCCCATGTAGCCCTTATTTTGGTCAGTGGGACTTTTGTATCAAACAAGGACGAGCCACCTCCTGCCACAAATGTTGACTTGGAATCCTGAATGACAAACCCCGCTCCACCAACCTGACCCCCGTTCTTCACACCACCATCGAAGTGGGTTACCAAGTGAAGTAAACAACATGGGATGCAGAACTTGCAAGTGTAGAACCCCAGATTTTTCTAACACCCAAAAATCTCTCTAGTGATCTAGCCTACGTGAAGTCTGGGGCATGATGAAATGCTCTCAACACATTAACAAGAGGGCATTCACTTACATTTTCAAATTCTCTTGTTTCTAGCCAACTAATTGTAATATCCAGTACAACTCCAGTAAACAGACTTCTGATCATTAATGAATCTAAGGTTGCCCCGCTTAATGAATTGGAAGAAAGCATCTAAATTCCAAAGATGGATAGTTAGGGTCAAATAACTAAAGAATTGTCTCCAAATTTGTAAAGCTATGGGGCACTCAAATAGTACATGGTCAACGGATTCTATGAAAGAAGAGGACATAAGAATATCTCAGTGGTGTAGAATCCTTCTACATGGTAATCTATCCCAAGCCAGCTTTTAGAGAAAAAGTGCCACTCTCGGATGAACCCCTACCTTCCATGCCCATCTTGCATCCCTTTGGTGCCTTGGAGAGCCTTTGAGGGTGTTGTAAAGCTCACTGACTTTGATCCTCAATCCTCCCCAACCAAGTCTATCAGCTGCCCCCCCCCCCCAAAAAAAAAGGAATTGCTATGAAAGCTCACCTCCAAAGCATTGTTTTTGTTCCTTGTTCTCGTTCCAGTAGCCATCAAATCACATGCCGTTTTGTTATCCAAGGCCTCATCGTCGATAGTGTATGGATAGCGCGCCAGTGGAACTGTAGAGATCCAAGGGTTGTTACTACATTGATAGTCCTCCCATCTGCGACCATCCATTTGAATGTGAAGGCAGGCATGGGAGCAAAATAACATACTGACTTCCAAATAAAAGAGCAGTTGCACTGTTGGTTACCTATGATGGTCAAATCACCCTCCCAATACTTGGCTCTCATCAACATACTTTAAAACTTCTGAGGCTCTAAAAGTAGTTTCACAGCATGTCTCATCATCAAGGCATTGTCTAGAAGATAATGAATGGATACGAAGACCACCAGACTGAACAGTTTGACATATTGCATCCCAAGCTAGGAGTCTGAATTCTTCCAGACTGATCTGTTTGAGCTCTATAGGAAGTTTTGCATCATCTGTTCAACTCTGTTAATTACTCCTCTAGGTAAGAAAGTATTGCCCATAATATATGCCGGTATACCACTCAACACTGATCTGATTATAACAATTTTGCCTATCATTGATAACAAGTTCCATTGCCACCCTCCAAGTGATCTTGGACCCCTTGAATCCGTGGGTTGCATTAGCTAACTTGAGGTCATCTACTCATTATATGAGGCTGGGCAGTATTTATAGCCTTTGAACCTTTTAGTTTTAGTCGACCTTCCTTAAGATCTTAACTCTCCAAATGCATTCCTATGAAAGAATTTTCCCCAACTAAAGCAATCCTTGTGGAACTCTTATATAAATCATGAAAGTTCTTTTCCAATTAAACTCGAATGTTATCAAGTTAATTCATTTGAAACTGCTGAAAACTCTTTTTGTTTTGGTAGAAGGTATGAGATTTTCTTGTACATAACCATTGCCTTAAGGTTTTGAGAGTATGAGCTTAGGTCAACACAAGGTCGACATGTGGATCTGCAGCTTTTTTTTCCTTTTCCTTTCTTGCTATTCTGAGTAACTGCTTTCTTTCCTGGCTGCCCCTGCCTATCTATTTCTGCTGGGTGGTTCAACTAGGTCCACCACCCTGATTGGCCCTACCTCTCCTACTGGATAGGGTGTCTAGTAATCTCTCCTCAGTATCTCCTTGTCATATCTCTAGGTAGATGTCTCGAAACAGTCTTGCGATCGCTATCGGCTTCCTTTGACATTAGTGGTTGCTCCTGCTACTGGGTGTTGGCTGGTTGTGAGTGTGGTTCGGGCCACTTATTGGCTTGAAAGGCCTTATCGACCCAGCTCCCCATTGGTTTGGGTCATTACATCCTAAATTGGGCAGTTCAGATCGATTTGGCAGACCTTGGATTAGAATAAAGAATGTTCAATTTTATGGAATTTGTTACCGTATTGTGTTTAGAATTTAAGTTTTCATAAGTACTTTACGGTATTCATATATTCATTGGTAGCAGCACACATGTCATATATGGAATGATGTAAAATTTATATTATTCTTTGATGTACATATATATTACATTTCAAAAGTAAATTATAACAGAGAGAAAGAGAGAGAGAGAGAGCTTATCTCAGTGTCTGTTGTTGGCCTATTATTAAGAGGCTTACATACTTTGTTCCAGGACTTAATCTTTTATGGCTGTAGTAAGACATTTTGGAATTTACAGTATCATGATAAACATGTTATATTTGACCTTTTGAAAGCCTAACCATGTTTATAAGGAAGCTACAGAGTTGAAGTTCTATAAAAAAGGAAAGCATGCAGTATTATCATATGTTAGCTGATCCTATAATATGACGTTTTTGCACAAGAAGTTGGTAATTTGTGTACGATTTTTTTTTTGTGCTATTTTCTGTCTGTAAAATATTGACATGCTCTCAGAATAAGATATTGCCTTTTGGATTAGAAGTTTTTGTTTATGTTGACCTTATCATTCCTGTAGGTAGCAATGGATGCCCAAGCATGCACCGTTGAGCTATTGGAGACTCTCCTTTCACTATGTACTGGTCAGCATAAACTTCAGGGAAAAACTGAGATTATTCTTGAGTTGTCAAAGCGTTTGTTGGTGTCACAGAAAGAGATTGGGTTACACTATTTGCCCGAGTTTGTGATGGGTACTGTCTCAATTTCTATTATCCTTACACAGGTGGAGTTTGAACATGAACAACTCTCTATTTTGAAGCTTCTAAATTTCTTAATCGAGTGGAAAACTGAAAATGGTGCGTCTTTCTCATCTTTGCTGACAGAATTGTGTTATATTTGTTTAACATAGTGAATTGGAAACTTTAGAATGTGCTTTTCAGTCTATAACAAAGTGTGGATGAATAAATGCCTGGACTAATTGTTTTATTTTTTCCCCCTTTAAAGAAGTTTTTCCATGTTGATCATGTATGAAAGCGAGAACAATCGTTTGGTTATTTTTGAAGTTCTAACTTGGTTCTCCTGTATTCTTAGAAATGCTGACTGTTTGGATTCCAAATTCTGTGTATGTGCAATATGTGGATGTGGCTTGTAAGGAGTGAGGCGAGTGGAGACAGGAAGAATGTAAATTTTCCGGATCTCAGGAGTCTGCTGATCCTACATTTCCAGTAATTTAGGGATGCTATACTCTTTTAAATGAGGTGTTTTCTGGTATATGAGAACCATGGTTCACTGATCAGTGGACTTCATGAGTCATGAGCCGTGATCCTCTCTACTTCCTCTCTCCACTTCTATTCTTCTCAGCCCTTCTCACAATGAGAGGGATTTATACAGATAAGAGGGTTTGGAATGTGCAATGACTTGAATCATTGGATTGAAGTAGAATGCCTACCACCTCTCTTTCTATGCATGCATAAATTTTCACCTATTTAACTTTGCAACCTAACTAATTTGGACAAGGGTCCCGAATATTTGTTGGTGAAAAAAATAAACAGTTGAAGAATGGGGAAGGTATAATCATATTATGGCATTGCTTGATTATTGGCCAAATTTTCCCCGCTTGTTTGCAAATGATTATTGTCAGGGAGGAAAAGTTAGAGACAAAAAATTTTGGTTGGTGGGCTTGAAGCAGTACAGCAAAATAGTGTTGCAGATTGTAAAGGATATTGAATGTAGTATGAGGGAAAAATAGTAAATGAAGGCACATTTGTAGTTGATGACCGTGATACTGGCACTTTCTTGTGCTAATATGATAAGTGGCGGGGCCAGAAATTTATGTGAGGGGGTTGGTAGGCGGAAAAAACAACAATATGTCAATCATTATATTTATTGATAGGAAAATATATTGCTTTTCAAAGCAAAAATACAATGCATATACAACATATAACACTAATAGCTGTTATATCTTAAAAAATTAAGAAGGGAATTATAAGCATAACTTGAGGGAGAAAGTTTACAATAGTTTACCCTTACAATTTTCTCAAAAGAATAATTAATTATTAAATTAAATTTTTGTTAACTTTTACAGTAAGGGCGTAGGGACATGAGCAAATTAGAGTGTTAAATAAGGTCGGAGGAACCGATACCGGGTACCGTACTGGTTCTCCGGTGGAACTACTCAATATAGGCTGTGCTGGGTTTGTATCGAGAGAGGGACCGTGGAAGAGAGGAAAAGAGAGAGATCGAGCGGAGGAGGCCATCGGATGCCGGCCTCGGCCGTGGGAAGCGAGGCCGCAATCGTTGCCCTAAAAAATTTCGTATTTTTTAAATGAAGTTGGTAAATCTCTTGCCATTTTCACTTAAAAATCGCGAATATTTTTAAGGCCGCGGCCGGACCCTGTTTCGTTCGAAATAGGGTTAGCATCCGCGGCCTCGCTTTCCGCCGCCGAGGCCGGCCTCCGCCGGCGTCTCGCCTTTTCTCTCTCCCTCCCTTCCCTGCTAGCTCTCTCTTTTCTTCTTTTTCTCCGGCTCCGGCAATGGGTTCTGTTTCCGTTGCCGGAACCGTATTGGTGAGCCACTGGTACGATTTGGGATGGCCGGAACCGCCTGGTTCGGGATGGTTCCGCCAACCCTGGTGTTAAATAACACAACATAAATATCTGAGGTTGGGTGTTATGTCTCAATTAAATATTTACACCTTGTAGTTTCTGAAAATCTCTCCTTGAAACTTCAGAATCCACATGGCCCTTCTTGGACAATATTTTCCTCTTCTAGTATCATGGATATGCATTGATCATTTTGCTAACCCAGCTGTCATCTAGGATTTTAAATATATAGAAATGATATAGAAGCAGAAGGTGTGAATACTTTTTATTGGCTGTTTTTAATTTCAGTTGTTTGGAAGACTCTTCAAAAGTAAGAAAAGCAAAAACTTATATCTCTGAAATTATTTCAATGGAAAGAGAAAATGTAGATAGTAAAGAAAAATAATGAAAGAGTGAAATTTCATGTGTACCTAGGCTGTAGAAAAAGGTATTTCTCTTCATCTTCCTTTTCCTCTTTCTACTTTAGGGAGCTCTTCTTTCTTTTCTTATTCACATTAGTTCCCTTTGTACTTCATCTCCTTCCTCTCTCTTCTTCCTCTTCTTTCTTCTGTTGGATTTCTATTAGATCTGAAGTTTTAATGAAGAAAAAACATGTTTGGAAAGATGCCTGGGAGTAAGGAAGTCGGAGAAATGAAGTTATGTTATTAGAAGGTCATAGGGAGTAATTTGTTTGTTGATTACAGCTGTTGTTGATGTGGAAGGTTAGGATTATGATTAGTTTAAGAGATTTCTATTCTATTTTATGCAATGTCCATGAAAAAAAACCCTCTACTATAGCTGGGTGATCTCATCTGGATTTTTAACCTCAATTGCATATGGTAAAGACCAAATTTTCAGGAAGACAGAAGAGGGGGCAAATAATCATGATGAAGCTAATTGATATATTTGAAACCAGAAGTTTGGGGGTAGAATTGCACCTCCTGGACACTCCCTCCTGTGGATCCTCACCTTACTATGATGCTGTGAAACAACAAACAAAACACTGTCATAATTGAGTAGCTGCTTCGAGCTGCCTCTTGCTGGCATTACTGATGATCCAGTCAGTGAGATTTCTGGAAAGATTCTCTTTTGGCTTTCTTTCCAAACTGCATGCCACAGTATGTTGCATTATCTCAGTGAAAATTTTGTGAACTACCAAATCTTCATATCTTTAGAAATTGACATTTGGTGATTGGCAATGTTTAAAATCTGACGCGAAGGGTCAAAAGTAAATTATAACACAATAAAAGCATAAAAGTCTAGGAGTTATCCTCTCTTGAAATTTGTGTTCAGGTTGCCCATCAAATTATCTCCTATGGATAGCAGTCCTTAAAGAATACACACACAAGAAAACATGCAAGCAGGTACACATATATGGTAGAGGTAATATAGGGTGGAAAGGGAGGATTCAGAATCCACCACGCGGGTCACAAGAAGAAAATCTAGAATGGTCGATATGATTTACAAGGTCTAAAATGGATATGAACCAGGGCTTGCAATCTTGATACTGGACCTCATACTTGTACCATCTTGTTATAGTGTCCGCATGCTTGGTACGGGGTCGTTTCGGCATAAATACTTGGTACACCCTCCATACCAAACCAATATGGTACAATTTGCCCGATACACTCCGGTATGGACTGGTATGGTATACCATGTTATGAAAAAAAATCATATGCTTTGGAGATCTCCCAATATTAAAACATAATATTCTACCGTCAATATATTTTGGGATGACTTGATGCATAGCAAAGGGGTCTCTGTAACTTATTATTTTCTGTTTATTTATGTTCTAGACCTTGTTGATCATATCTAATGGTTGTTTCATTTTGCAACTACCATCTTCGGGGGTAAAAATACCACTCTTTCCATCCAATGCATATTGTAACTCTACCCATACAAGTTGAAGTGTTTACGTGCTGGTAACTTTGAAAGTTTTTTATTGGTTGAACGAGCAATTTGATTGTAGGCATGCATGGCTAGACTAAATTACTCTTTTAAAATGCCTGCAAGGGCTTGTGTCAATCATACAGTGTTTGATTATACGTTCTTGTTTACTTCTACCTTTCAAAATGTCACTTGATTTGCCTTGCTTTTGCATGACTTTCATGTTTGAATGTTTGATGTGCATTAATGATGGAATTCATGTGTAAGATTTGTTGATGCTGCAGAATTTAATATAAAAAGAACTGCATATTACATTAGCGAAGAGCTTCTGTGTGTCTTTCCTGTTATCAACCTTGTATCATCTCCTTCAAAATCTGTGAAAGCTGCAGCAACTTGTATACTTTCGAAAATGGACAGGCTTGTATTAGATTTACCAGTTGCTCCAGGAAAAGCGCTGATTACTGATGCTATATTTCCATCCATAAGCACGCCAGAGTCTATTCTTTTCAAGCTTCTGCATCATCTTTGGTTCAAGGTTATTTTTTATATTTTTCATCGTGATTTAATTCACTAATCTATTAAACTTCTGATTATTTACATGTCGAGTTTTGATTCAGCACTTCTTTATGAATTGTCTGATGAAAGGTGGGTGGATATTGTTTGATAATAATGCATTTAAAATCAAAAGTTTATATTCCATCAATTGTCACTCAATCTCAAAGCCGAGTTCTTTTCCAGGTCAACTTGACCTCATTATAAATATAATTTGTTGATTTTGCTGATTATGCTATTGCATTAACTTGGTAGGTGTCTCTTGTTTACTGCTTGACCATCATCATCATTATTTTTTCTTTTTATTTAAATTTTTACGGATTGTATGTAATTAGTTGGTTCTTAATATTCTCATGTCCTTTGTGCATGCAGAGAAACTTTTTTTGCATGTTTTGTTATTAGTTGGATATTGGATATATATGATTATTGTTGTCGCTTACTATAAATAAATCTAATTTCCCTTCAAGCATTCTTGCTAAGTCCCTTTTTAACAGTTATTACGTCTGAGGACTTGTACACTCAGTAGTCAGTAGTACTGATCAGGTAGCTTATATTGTAGAATTCATTAAGTTGCCCATGCATCATATTCCATCATTTGATTTTTTGTCTTAATACATGCCAGTCCTCAGTTGGTTACCAATACTCTTCCTTTTGCATATAAATGGCAACTGGTTTAAGGTGATGAGTTGCCACTTCATTTATATTTTGTGTTCCAACCCTGTAAATATAAGGAAGCAAAAAATTAGTTATTTAGTAGCAATATGAATTTCAGAGCTATTTTCTCTTTGTATTTATGTATGATGATCTTTTATGTAATAAAATTTCTCTTGTGGTATGATCTTATTTAAAACATTCTTTTAGAAGTATCTTGTGAACTATTCTTTGATTCTCTCTCTCTCTCTTCAGATACATATATCCATATGCATATATGTGTATATATATGTATATACATACATACACATATACATATATTGTGTATGTATGTATTGATGGTGGATGGATGTTTGCATCCAGCCATGTGCTTGGGTACTGATTCTCAACTTCTGCTACGAAATTAAATGTATTGTAGCTTTCCTTGATAGAATGTTGTTGTTTTATAACCTTAATAATTATCCTCACTTTCAGCTCATCATGTACGTCGGAGACATTTTTTATCTGATCATTAGTCTATATTAATTATATAATTCTAATCCTAAAGGAGTCTTAATATGTTTCCACACATTTAGGCTTGTTGTGATCAAGAATCCACTTCTTTTAGCTATTAACCCAATTATTATTTTTTAAGAATGGCAGGATGAGTATTTTATATTGAGATAAATCATGCAAGGAAAAAAGGCCCAGGGCAATTCTTTGTTGTAAACAAATTGTAAATAAGAAAAAGTATGTTGATGTGGGGATGTTTGTAAATTATGCCTGGGCTGTAATGGTATTCTAGTAGCATATAAGATAGTGGCATAGCACTTCATCTATTGCCAGTTTCACTTTTACACAACTAGAAGAGCTCACTTTGTACTGGATATCATATTCTTTCATGTTGACATGTTGCCCCTTCGGTCTTGCACTGTTGCTGCTTCTTGTCCTTGAGATGTGGTTTTCAAACAATTATCTGCCATGTGCTCTACATTGAAGCCATGGTTGGTGCTTTCTTCTACTTTATGTGGTTCATCTGCTCCTTCATCTCAGCATATTTTGTGCTCTTTTTGTAGCCAATCAAGTTAATCTAGGAACTTGGCAGCTTTCATGAAATCATCTCAACTGTGAACTGTTTGACTGTGGGCTTGCCTCCACCCTCCATTATCTGTACCAGCTTCCCAAAATCAACTTGAGTTTAAATAACTTGTGATGGACCAGTATAGTGGAGTTCTATACTTCTTTTCTCGCAAGCCTCCACTACTCTGATATCATCTTAGCTAACTCCTATGAGAAATAAGTTTACCATGGGGATCATATGATATTCTCCATACTTGAAATTATTCTACCTCTTTTTCTCATACTTGTTCTCTCTTCCAAGTACAAGTCGTTTGTGCCTGAGGTTCAGTTGCATTGCATATTGGATGTTAACGGATCCAATATAAAGTTTTCAATACAAGGTAGTGTAGTTTATCTCTAATGCCTTGTTCATCATTAGACTTTCAATCATTACCTAGTTTCTTTGTTCTAAAATTGTTAGAGTTCGTGGATGAATTTCTCATGAGTGTCCATAGGTCCAACTATTTCATGTCAACTTACTTAACAAGCTGCAGGGATCTGACAGACCAAAAATTGCTATCAGAAAATTTGGTTTTTGTTTTGGTGTCCATGATGTGTCATGAAGGAGTAAATCAATCAAAATCATTTATCTTCTGTGAACTAGGAAAATCTTTTTAGACTTTTAGTGCTTATTGGAATGTGATTCTACCTTGCTATGCATTAGGAAAGCGCTTGACAGTCAGCTATATTGGAGGATTTGAAATCTCATGTACACTTTGAAGAATCTTCACAAAGCATGAAATTTGGTGGACAAAAAACTGTTGTCCGAATATGTTAGGAAAAAGGGCCAGTTAGAGATCATGACCTTTAAGAGGTACTTTGTGAATGCGATCTATGCCGTTCATTTGTGCAACTCTAGTCCTATGTGATACTTAGAATTACTTTTTTTGCCATGTTTTTTATTTTCTTGCCAGTGAAACTGTTCTCAATAGATCTGTATAATTCACCTTTGGTAAAATTGTGCTCAATAGATCTGTATAACTTACCTTTCTTGCCAACCACTTTCCACCCTATTTCAATATATTGGGTATGCCAGGATCTCATAAAAACTTATAGCTTTTAAAAATTAATGTTGAAGCCCAATTATTTCAGTATGTCTCTTTCGAACAGCTTCTGTAGTCAAGTTTTACAGTCACATTCATGTCATTATTTATCTCTCCCCTGGATAAGCCCAATCCTGTACCCCTCCCCCTCCCAATAAAAGAAATATCCCCAAGAATTCATAGAAAACTTTAGTCTGCTTCTTTTGGGGTAGAAAATTTTATTGTCAAGGACATTTTTGCATTATTTAGGTTTCTTTTTTTTTCCCCAGCTTACTGCCAGATCTTTACAGTAAGGGCATACTCTATCCAAATCTGTATGTTCCCTAACTTACACATCTTTTTTCTTTTTGTTTGTGTCATCCACTCTTCTAATCATCCTTTATTGCTGTTAAACCTTCTCAGATCTATGATCCCTTATTAAAAACTGTCAGCATGACAACATCTTTTAAACTAATTTTTCTTATTGTTTAATTACATTTTTGCTAACTTTCTATCAATGGTTGATAGCATCTTGTGTACAAACGTAGTTTCTTTGGTTAAAGAAAGGCTGCTGTTTAGGAAGTTTGGTATTGAATTAACTAGTTTTTAGCCTGTGAAAAAGGCATCAAAATTTAGTTGAATTTTGGCAACGAGGATGCTTTTGTAATTCAGGTCATTGCATTGATCCTTGCCTTGTGAAATGCTTTGCTGGTACTGTGACATGATCATTTCTGAAGTATTGAATTTGAAACTACAAAAGCTTTCCACTAAAAAATTTCCTTTCGTGTTTTCAGGAGCAATCTTCTAATCAACGTTCCTTTTTCATACGAAATACTGGTAATGATGCATCTGCGGTCAGCGAGATATATGAGGAAACAAAATGTTGGACATCTCATCTAAAGAAGTACTTATCAACTCTTGGGAAGCAGAAGATGGCATTGCCTGCCCAACCACCAGAAAATCCTCTAACAGGTTTCATGCCACTTACATTGCCTCGGCATATTCTGAACCTGTCCGTCTGGTTTTTGCTTCTCCCATTATTCTAGTCTAGAAAGTGCCCAATGTTATTTGTTTTCCTTTCCCCATAATGCCATTTTTTGCCCTTTTGTAGGAATATCATGGTTACTGGGCTCCATAACAACCACTTTAGTTATGCATCCTAAACATCACGCCTCTGCTGTTGATTCTTTGGCTGCTATTGGTAAAATGGACCCTAAATTGGGAATGCCATTGTTGCTAAGCATTCTCTTCTACAACAAAATTCTCTGCAGTAGTGGGAGTGACTCACCAAATATATTGGTAAGTTGCCAAAATTGTACTTACATGCTATTTCTGGTTGCAGAGAATTAAACTAAAGGAAGAAATCAATGTAAAAAGAAATCAATCAACAATTTGTTAGAAACAAATTGATGGGAAAAAAATATAAAGGAAATAATTAGGGGGTATTTTCTCATTTTCTCCTCCTAGAAGGGTGTGTGAAAAAGATTAAAAAAAAGGATAAGGAAAGAACTTAGGATCCAACTTTGTATATGGGCCATTGTTGTTGAAGACTTGAAGCTCTCACTTTTGTTCTTGGTTGACTACTTGGGAAGTTGACAAGCTTCAAAATTTAAAATGTCGAGGCGATCCTTACCTAGACCACCACATGGTGCAGCTTTTAGCTTTTGGTCACTCCCTTAGGTAGTTAGGTAACATCTAGGTAACTTTTTTTGAAACTCGCTCTCTATATCGTGTATGTGTGTTCTAGCATTTATGGATGTCTATACATAATACTGATTTTAGAAGTTTTAAAATTTGAAACAAATTCGATTGGCCAAATTCAGATTTTTCAGGAGACCTTACTAGAAATTTTATATTTATAATGAGATTTCCATAAATATCAGAAGTCTATTTCTGAGCCTTCTTCTTTACTACTCAGGTTCTCTCAGTATTTGCATGAGTTCTACCTCCCCCTGCCAAGGGTTGGGTCACTAGGTCATCGGCCAGCCATCAAGGCAATTAGTTGGATCATGTATATATTAAAAATTAAAATAATTAAAGAAATTATAAGTTTATATTAAGTAGTGGTGGAAATTGAGCGGGTTGGAGGTCAGCCCAGGCTCAACCTGAGACCTCGAGACCTCTGCCAAAAACCCAACATAAGCCAACCTTTAACTTGAGCTTCTCAACCCAAACCCAATGCGACCTTATTTTTTGTACTTGGGTTCGAAACTAGTTGGTGTGGTTGGGTTGGGCTGGTTGGATCAATTTAGCCAAATCATCTACAAGTGACCCCACGCTACATGGATGATTTCTAAAAGTAAAACAAAATGAACCAAGGATGATAATGTGTGAGCATAATGTTGATCCTAATTTTTGATAGTTAAACGAAGATTAGTGAAATATTGAAAAATGGAGACATTTAATAAATGTATATTATATATTTGAGAAAATTACTTAGATACCCCTTTAACTTATGGCTAGTTTTATTTAGTTATTCTTAAGTTTAAAAAGTTTCAAAGTGGTCTCTGAAGCTAGTTATATGGTTTAATGCGGTCCTGCTGTCCATTTTCACTTGAACTTTATAGGATTTGATTATGTGATGATCACATGAGACTTTTAGAACTGAAATACCTTTATGAGGAGTGAGTTAGATGGAGAAAAATGATGGAGAGGAGGGATGGAGAGGATGGATGAGGACCATGGTGGGGTTTAGAGAGGAGATGCTGGAAAAGGAGGTGGCGGGAGTGGGTGAGGCTCAGGGCCATGTTAGATGGAGAGGAGGGATGCTGATGGTGGTAGGGTTTAGTGAGATGCAAGGTCGGAGGAACCGGTATCGGGCACCGTACTGCTTCTTCGGCGGGACGACTCGGTACGGGCCGTGCTGGGCCTATATCGAGAGAGAGACCGTACAAAAAGAAAAAGAGAAAGAGAGAGCGAGCGGAGGCCGGCCTCGTCCACGGGGAGTGTGGTCATGGCCACTGCCCCTGTTTCGAACGAAACAGGGTCCGACTGCAACCTTAAAAAAATTCGCATTTTTTAAGTAAATTTTTAAAAACAATTCGGAGGCCGACTTCACTTAAAAAATGAAATTTTTTTTAAGGCCGCGGTCGGACTCTGTTTTGTTCGAAATAGGGGCAGCAGCCACGGCCTTGCTCCCTACAGCCTCTGCCGGCGTCCCACCCTATCCTCCCTTCCTCCCCCGCTGCTCTCTCATTCCTTCTTCGGCTTTGGCAATGGATTTCGTTTTCGTTGCCGGAATCGTACCGGTGAGACACCCGTACGACTTGGAACGGTCAAAACCGTATCGGTGAGACACCGGTACGGCTCGGGATGGCCGGAACCGTCCGGGACAGTTCTGCCGATCCTAAAGAGATGGAGTTGTTGGAAGAGGAGGTGGGGGTTGTGGGTGGGGCTCGAGACTAGAAGATGGAGAAGAGGGATGGAGAGGAGGGTTGAGGATGGTGGTGGGGTTTAGAAAAGAGGAGAACGTGGTGGAAGAGGCGGAGGTGGTGGGGCTTGGGTCGGGCTTGGTAGAGAAGGGGTGAAGATGTGGACGAGATTTAGAGAGGAGGAGGACGTGTTGGAAGAGGAGAGGTGGTGGGAGTAGATGGGGCTCGAGTGGGATTAGGTTAGATAGAGAGGAGGGATAAGGATGATGCCGGGGTTTAGAGAGAGGAGGAGGTGCTGTTCGAAGAGTAGGTGGTGGGAGTTAGGAGGGATAAGAAGAGGAGAAGAAAGGGCATTTTGATAAATAAGCCATTTTGGCGAGGGTAAAATTGTCTGTTATGATGACATCTTAACGATGTTGGATGTCGAGTCGGCTCGGGACCATGTTGAACTATTTAACTAACTTCAGAGATTATTTTGAAACTTTTAAACTCGAGGAGTACTATGTGAAACTAATTCTAAATTGAGAGGGTGTCTAAGTAATTTTTCCTATATATTTATTTATATGGGTTCGGGTTGGGTTGGCTGATATCTCAGCTTGAACTCAAGATGAATTTCATTCTTGTTGGGATTTTCAATCCAAACCCAACCCGAGCTATGCCTAAACCCATCCAAGCCTGACCAATTTTAGGTTGGGCTTGGATTGGGTTCATTTGACCTGCCCAATTTCCACCTCTAGTAATAAGTATATTTTATCATGATAATGTAATAACTTAGCAATTTGTCTCATGGGTTAAGATAGTTGCTTGGATATGGGAGATAAGATCCAACTTAATGCTTAATCCCATTTTCTCTACTCTTCTTTTAGTTAAGAGGTAAGGAGGTTTACAAGTCATCAAAATCCTCTAGTCCGTCAAGCCAAACTAGGACAAGTCTGGTAAGTTTCACTCAGTCAATTATAGTTCCCCTCCAACTAGAGAACTAGACAACACTAAGACCAAGGTTACCGGTGTCCCGATCTGACTCCCATCTCATTTGTGTTCCCCCTTTGACCCTTTCATTCTATATTCATTTTTTAAAGTTTTTATTTAATTTCTAATTTGAATTTTCTGCTCATTTTATATCAGTACATTTTCCATTTTGTATTTTATAAAATTGTATTAATGTTTTTTAAATTTTTTGTATTGTTTTTTTGTTTATTTTATTTCTATTTCGTATCTATATTTTTATTAGCAAATATTATTTTTGTTTCAGTTTATTTTCTAAAAATCATTTTATTTTTGTTCTAAATTCTAATCTTAGTGATTTTATTTTTCATGTTGTAATATATGCACATTTATGCATCTTTTGTCTTAAATTTTATTTTTCAGTTGCTTAGTTTTTTTTTTAATATTTCTGTTTTTTCATTTTCGGTTTGACATATTTTAGTATATTGTTAATCTTCTGTTTTGCATTTTCATTTTTCAATTTTCAATACTTTTGCTTTGCATTTGTTTTGTTATCTGTTTATGTGAAACGATTCATCAAATATGGAAATATAAAAATATAGAAGTACTAATTATAGATTTTGTTTACACTGGTGTTTTCCCAACTATTTGGGGTTGGAACATGCAATTATTTATATAGATATTATTTTCTCTCAAACAGGTAGCTTTGTGATGTTGCAAAGTATATAATTGTACATATATGCTTGCATGTATGCATTTATGTGAGTTACTTTTTAATGGTTTTTTCTATGGTATCCAGTTTAATATGTCTCACTTTGCAGGAGCATCCAAAAAGTGCTTTCATTCAAAATCCTTGAGTTCTTATTAGCAAGATTGACAATCAAATTAGCTAAGCAATTTTAACCATCGGTATCCACCAACATGGGTGCAATCACTATTTGCCATCACTGTACAATGGCCTTTTTCCTCACTATATTACTATTGTCAATCGCCAAATTGAAGGGAGCAACATTCAACTTCTCTCTTTCTCTCTCTCTCTCTCGCACACACACTCATGGTGACCAAACATTAAGAGTTTCTAATTTTCTTTTCTTTTCATTCTCTGTTCAATCTTGTTTTTCTCCTTTGCATCTAAACACATTAATTATATTTATTCTTTTTAAACTTAAGGCATGATTGAACATTATCTCATATATCCAATTTTTACTTATGCTCCATTTTTTTTGACATTTGCTTGCAGCTCAAACTGTTGGAAATGCTTCCATCACTCGCTTTGCATTCTATCATGGTACCAATCATTGTGCAGACTATTTTGCCAATGCTTCACAGAGATGCAAAACCGTATGCTATCTTCTGATTTCTTTTTGATTGTGTTATGTTGTCGTATACAGATAACTCATACATGAACTGTTTTGATGGGTAATTCTGACTGTAATCCCTTGGTTTCTTTGTTATTTTTTGAATAATGCATCTTGAGATAATTTGGTGATATATGAGCTTTATTTGCATGCTGAATTTTTTTTGCCTATGTTGTATGCCATGCTCATGAATCTCATTGATCCATTTTTCTCACCTTAATGGTTCTGTTCCTTCTGAAATGGCAGACTATATGTGCCTTAAGGGGGGTATGCTGAATCAAATGACATGGTTTTCACTTTTGTGTTTTAGGTGATTGTTGAATGCGTTTAAGAGATGAACGATTGATATCAATAATAAATCACACTATGTAGCTAAAAAACGTTGGATGGTAAACAGATATATCTTTAAGGTTGATGATGAAAGATAATAATGCTTATGCAATGTGTTGTAAAATAGGGAAGGCTAAGAAATTAGTACATTCATGGTGCATAGGTGCTGCACTAGTTGATAAAGTTATAGATAATTAAGTTAACATCCATATGCACAATCGTTGTCCAAGGAGGCTTTGAAAAGTACTAGTTTTTGTTTCAAATGATTCATCGAGAGAGCATGACAACATGAATGAGAGTTGTTAAAAAAAATGAAAATTTGAAGTTTGAAGTAGTAGGACATGATCTATGATGGCAATTAATAATGAAGAAGGATTCAAGGATTTGACATGAAATAGTCAAGAATTCTTGGTTATGTTCATCCTAGCAAATTATATCAGAAGAATATTTGCTAAATTTTTTGAATGGAACAAAGTGCATTCATAAGTGGGTACATATATTGATTCAATATTTCAAGTGCAATGTGTGTGGCTATGTTATAAACCGCGTTGTTGCTTGTCATTTTTTCACTTACAGACTCTGCACATTGAGGGGTAAGGGTGCATACGTCTGATTCTTCCCAAACCCTGCATGATCTGATCGAAGAGAAGGAAATTTTTTTTCAAACCACTCAACTCGAATCTCTTAAAAAGAAAAGATGGAGGAATCTCGAGAGTAGGGCTTAAGTCCTCTTTTCTTTCATAAATGGTTAATAAAAATTAGATACATAGACTCTATTTATAATGTGAGGTCCGTCTTAACACAATTTGGGTCGGATTTCTTTTCCTAATCCTAGTAGGTCTCTTTTCTAATTTGACATATATAGTAGAAATCATCTAGAAAAGCTAAAAATCTCTAGGAGGTAGAATTTGACTTCTATATCAACTCTGTCGCTCCGCTTGATTCTTCTCGGATAGAGAGTTAGCCCGATCAAAGTCTTACCTGAAAAGAAGACTTTCGGCTTAATTGACCCATTTTGGGACCTAAATGATGGAATTTCGGCATGATTTAACTTCTACTTGTAGATCTCGAAAAGATACCCAATTTTTTTAAAAAAACATCTTAATTAGGAATCGTATGATTAAATTATGGCCTGCGACTCGGCTTTTTGATGTGGCGGATCTTGCTTCTGAACTCTATCCAGCTCTGCTCGTAGTGGCAAAAGTATTTTACATCGAGTCTAGTGATCCTCTTGAATACTCGTAGAGGCTAAAGTGATTCACATTGAGTTTGGTGATTCTTTTGGATATTCGTAGTGGTCAAAGTGGCCCACATCAAGTCTGGTGATATTTCTGAATACTTATAGTGGTCAAACTATTCCACATCGAGTCTGGTAATCTCTTTGAATATTCGTAGTGGCCAAATTGATCCACATCGAGTTTGGCGATTCTCTTGAATACTCGTAGTGGCCAAAATAGCCCACATCGAGTCCGATGTTCCTCTTGGATTAGAGCTCTCCTTGTTTAGGGGATTTAGCTTATGCTAAATTAGAAATGAAGATGGAAAAATACTTTCCTATTTTGCGGTTGAACTACTTGTTTTGCTCGAAGATAGAGTTGGTGCTCGCATTGAAGGCGTCGCCAATCGAGACACGGTCTCGGTGAGTTGGGCTGTCTTCTTTTCTATTTGTGTGAGATGTTTCATCATATCATCATCCATCGAGGTAGAACGAGCAATCATATTCGCTTTTATTCTTCAGTGTACTTTAAGCATGGGTAATCCTTCTCCTTACTGCTTGTATTGCTGGTGCATCTAGACCATGCACTAAGGTTCCCATAGATGTAGAGGACCGAAGCTTTGACACCAACTTGATCCAATCGAAGAGAAGAAAGATTTTTTTTCAACCCGCTCAACTCGGATCGCTCAAAAGAATTAAAAGAAGATGGAGGACTCTCGAAAGTAAGGCTTAAGTCTCCTTTTCTTTCATTGATGATTAACAAAAATAAGGTACATAGCCTCTATTTATAATGTGAGGTCTATTCTAACATAATTTGGATTGGATTTCTCTTTCTAATCCTAGTAGGACTCTTTTTTCTAAATAGGCATTGAGTAGAAATCTTCTAGAACAAGCTAAAAATTTTGAAGACGTAAATCTTGACTTCTACATCAACTCTACTTTGTTACTTTGCTCGATTCTTCTTGGATATAGAGCCACACCCGGTCAAAGTTTTATCCGAAAAGAAAACTTATGGTTTGACTAGCCTGTTTCGAGATCTAAATGATAGAATTTCGGTCCGATTTAACCCGGCTTTCTGATGTGGCGGATCTTGCTCTTGAGCCTTGTTCAACCCTGCTCGTAGTGGCCAAAATATTCCACATCGAGTTTAGTGATCCTCCTGAGTACTCGTAGTGGCTAAAGTGATTCACATTGAGTCTGGTGATCCTCCTGAATATCCGTAATGACCAAAGTGATCCATATCGAGTCGGTGATCCTCTTAAATACTCATAGTGGTCAAAGTGTTCCACATCGAGTCTGGTGATTCTCCTGAATACTTGTAGTGGCCAAAGTGTTCCACGTCGAGTTTGGTGATCCTTTTGGATACTCATAGTGGCCAAAGTAATCCACGTCGAGTTTGGTGATCCTTTTGGATACTCATAGTGGCCAAAGTAATTCACATTGAATTTGGTGATCCTTCTGAGTACTCGTAGTGGCCAAAGTGGTCCACATCGAGTCCGGTGTTCCTCTTGGGTTATTGCAGTAGCAGGAGCCATGTGCACTATGACACCTTTTTTTGTTATCTTATAAATCAGCCATTTTCTCATTGATTAGGGTATGATCAACCGTGGGTTGTTGTCTGTCGCTCAGTTGATATTTGAGAAGCATATTTGCAGCTTAGAGGTTTGGGACTTGAATCCACTTGTATAGTACAAGGTGAGGTATGCCATATCATACCGAACCGGGTGGTATAGAGCATACCATATTGTACTAGTTCGTTATCGGTACGCGGCACTGGGAGCGTGTCGATACTCGGTATGCAGAATTGGCCTCTATACCGGGCATACCGAGACAATAACAGGGTTGTACACTATTTGTACTAGTATGGGGCCCCGGTATCGTGATGGCATATCCTGTTAGAAGGCATTGTCAAGAGTTGCATGATTTGTGACATGACTTTCAGATTTGTTGCAATTTTTGTGGGCATTATTGTTTTTTACTTATTATTTCTATGATTATGGTTGTTGTTGTTGGTGGATTTTATTAATTTTCTAATATTGCTTTTTCAGAGTGTTATATGCTACAGCTATCCGTTTGATTTGTAAGACATGGATTGTTACAGATCGGGCCTTTGGAACTTTGCAAGTAAGAAAATTACTTCTTTTCATCATCTCAGTTGACATTATGGGCATCTCTGATCTCTTGTAATTTGTTATCAACTAAGCATCATCTGCATGGGTATACTTGTAAAATTGCCAGATGCAAGGAGCCGTATTTAATTGCCTGGAGTTTTGGGTGCAAATTTGGTATAGCAAGGATGGATTTAAGATCTAGGGCTTAAAAGATTCTTACATGTTACTTATTGTTAAATACAACTCAATAGCAAAAGCTTATTCGTATTGTGGCTGCATCTTATATATCACAAGATTGTAAATATTTGAAAAAAACTAGAAAACTTACCAGAATAATCAAAGTTATGCTAATAACAAGTGCTGGTTGATGAGGGGGTGTAACTGTGTAAGTATTAGGACGTGGGTTTGGCAGCAAGCATGGCCTTCCCAGGTACATGCGACAAGTATAAAAGCGAAGTTTATCTGCTGATTGATTTGTTCTAGCTTTATTTGCTCCATAATCTGTAGATTTTTTGGGAGACTCAAAGCTGAAAATATTATTTCATTCATTGTAAGTGAAGCCCTATCCTGGTCACTGTCCACTTTGATCTATCACTGATGTCATTAAGTAATTACTTGCTTTTGTTGACAGAATTCATGAAAGTAAATGTAGAGAACTACAAATACTTGTGAACAATGATTCTGTGGGCATGTATATTCATGTCACTATTTGACCATCCTTATCAACTATATGTGTATGTGCACATTCTTATTGTATAACCTCCATGTTGCTGCATCTGGATTTTGAGAGTTTGCCATGGGAGGCACTAGTATCCTTGTCACCAGATGAGAATTGTTTCTGTTTTGGCTATATCATAGCTTTTGTGCGTACAAGCATGTGGGTACAGCCACATAGATTAACATTCTTAATGATTGGCACTGGTATTTTGCTAGTAAAACTTCATCTAATGAGTTAAGACTGTGTTTCTTCCTTCCTGATTAGATGCTAGTAATTAAAGATTTAAGTCCCACTAGAATAGGATGGTATCCTCAGTCCATAGTGTTCTGACAAGAAAACAAGACCGATACAGGTGGCTGGACGCCCGTTTTTTGAAATGTCCTGACTATTCTGTTAGATGGATCGACAAAGATCGGGATGCATTTTTTTTTATTCTGGTCATTGTTGACTGTTTTGGTCTGTTCAAATAGTACTATCCCATCCTGGTACCATACCATACTGGGATTTAAATTCATGAAACTTTCACTTTTCTTTCTTGTGATACTGCGAGCATCAACATAGAATTAGATGTAGCAGGCAAAGTTCATCCAACCAATCCCCTTGCATCTTTCATTTTAGAAGAAGTTCAATAGCCTCTTCCTAGAACTTTTTTTCTTGGGTTCAACACTTCTGCTGCTTGTATCGTTAATTTACATGCTGTTATTGGTTTAGATGTCTTACTTTTGTTCAATATGATGACCGCCTATAACTATTATGACTCATCTGTCATATTCATATTCCTTAGTTTTGTAGTATGCCACTTAATTAGACTCACAGAAAGAAATCATCCGTATGCTCTCTATATAAACAAATTATTGTTCAATGTGGACCATCTTTGACTAAGAACCAGTCTATATGGCTACTTGTGAATGAGCATTAGTTTGCATCATTATATTTTCTCAAATTCTTCACCCTTTGTTTTGTACATCATGAGTTGGTTAAGATATTTTCGCTTTTATGCACATCTAAAAATTCAATCGAAAAGTTGTGCCATTTGTTTTAACTACATAAAATATTTAGATCCGTGCCAATATATTGGCATGATAGTTTATACCTGATTGTAGAGTGTGAGAAGCTGAAAAGAGATGACAGACTTATGCATTTATCCTTTAGTTGTAAACTGAAGGGGTTGAATTTTTCATGCCCACTCACACAAGCTTTTCATCAGCTTTTCTCTATGATATACTAATAATGCCTTATGTTAACCACTAAATTGGTGAATTTTCTTGTCACGGATATCTATTATTATTTTTCATTAGATAGAAAATACCTGCTTGACTTTTTGTGACGTCCAGTTCTTTGCTAATGGCCCCCCTCCCCCTCTCAAATAGGGAGTCTTGGATCCTGAAGCATTTTCTGTTTTTACCTCTGAGAGAGAAATTTGTATAAGTGTTGCTGCTTCAATACGCGATGTTTGCAGGCACAATCCTGATAGGGGTGTTGACCTTATACTATCTGTATCAGTATGAATCCTTAAAACTCTTTTCATGCTTGTTTGGCTACACTTTAGAATCTTTATCTATATTCTTCTATATTAACAGTCATGTATCGAGAGCAGAGATCCCATTGTACAAGCTCTTGGTCTTGAAAGCCTTGCCCATCTTTGCAAGGAAGATGTAGTTGGTAATACTTCTTTGCTTGTATGACAACTTTACAACTATCTTGTTTAAAAGATCAGCAATTTAGCTTCTTTTTTTTCCTCAGCTAGTAATGTTTTGTATTTAAGAGTCATCATATTATTACTATGCTGTACAAGTATACTCTTATACAATGTCAGTTGTTTAATTAGGGTTCACCTGTCCTTTTTATCTAAGGCTGCTAATGGGCTTGATCCGGCAGAGCTTCTGGCCAGGCCTTAGACAATGGGTTTGGGGCCTTATTTGTGCCCCAAATTCATTATCTAATTTGAATACAGACTCAGCACTCACAGCTGTCTGGCCAAGATTCAGCGAGTCCCGTGGGTGCAGGTTGGCTCAATATCCTATAGTTGAATTTTATATATTTCGATATATTTAGGGAATTTGGAGCATCCGTTCAGTATGCCTAGACCAAAATGTTAACACATCATGCTACCTTATCCTCACCCATTCATCCCTGCTTAGTCCCCTATCCTATATTCACTATAGCATCTGCCACATCTTTGCATCATGGCGACATGTTTCTATCAACCATCATAAATATTGACAAGTCATCCATGTTTGTGTTTGCCCATCTAAAAAATTCTTAATATCTTTCTCCTCTGGGAAGTGGTTCCTTTCATCTTGATTAAATGGTTTAATTCATCTAAAAATAAAATCAAACTAGTTCTTGTTATGAGATAAATATTTTAGTGTGTTGGGTCTTCTCTTTGAAAATGATGAGCTAATATTAAAAATAGGTGCTTCTAGTAGTGATATTTCAAACTTCAAGTTCAAGTAATAATTTGAAGTTGTGTATAGAAAATAGAAAAATTCTTTCAAAAGAACTTGGAGACAACTATGTGAACACCTAAATGGGGTAGACGAGCAACAACAATTAACAAGGTTGATGATCTAACAAAATCTGGAAATTGTGAACCCCATGATTGTAGATAGGATATATTTACGAAATAAGTCTTGTCAATATAGAGCAATTAGAAGAACACATAATTATGGTTTTGGTCAAGATATTTCTAGACTCTTGTTGAGGATTCGCAACACACACAAGTGTGGTATTTATTTATTTGTTTTAAGGCCAACAATATTTGTTCTAGAAAACTAATTTGACATAGAGGCTACTAAATACACGCAAGCACAAAAACAAATAATATTTATTTATTATTTTTTAAGGCCAATAGTATTCATTTCGGACACACTCAAAATCACTATCACACTCATTTATTCATTTATTTTAAGGCCAACTTTATTCCTTCTAGCAGACTAATTTGACATAGAGGCTACACACAAGCGCTCTCACAGATACTATTTATTTATTTATTTTTTAAGGTTAACTATATTTGTTCTAGAAAACTATTTTGACATAAAGGCTGTTAAATATGGTTAGGTAGGAAAGCTGAAGCTTGATAGATGGAGCCATATGCTGAATCGGCCCATACCGGCTGGTTCAGCCCTTATTGGACCGGTTCCGCAGTGAAAAATGGTACAGGGCCTGTACCGAGAGAACCCATCCGGAACCGAGGAAGAAGAAGAGGAGAGAGCAAGCGGGGGAGGGAGGGAGAAGGAGAGGCCTCCGCCGCCTGCGGAGGATTGCGGGGGGCCAGGGGAGGCCGCCGGGGGGGCGGCGACGGATGCTACGGCCGCTGCCGCGTCCCCTGTTTCGAAAGAAACAGGAGATGCGGTCGTGGAAAAATTTTTGGAGTTTTTTAAGTGAAGTTGGTAAATCACTTGCCGACTTCACTTAAAAATTGGTAAATTTTTTAATTTGAAAAATTTTAAGTGAAGTCGGCAAGCGAGTTGCCGACTTCACTTAAAAAACTCCAAGATTTTCGAAACAGGGGGCTGCGGGCTCCGCCGCCCTCCTGTGCCCTTCGCCGGCCCCCCGCGGCCCTCTGCGGGCGGCAGAGGCCTCTCTTTCTCCCTCCCTCCTCCGTTCGCTCTCTCTTTCACCTCGTCTTCTCCAGCTTCGGCTGGGGCTCTTGGTACGGGTCCGGTACCAAAATGGTGCCGGCTGGGGCTTGCCGGCAAACAATGTTTCACTTTAAATACCAGTTGGATGGCAGGACATCCTATTGTCCTGAGTGTTGGGACGAAAAGAGTTGGAAAATAGACCAGGAGGAGATGAGACATCAACCATCTTGAGTGTCGATACGCGGAGGATCTTGTTCCATGGAAAAATCAAGACAATCCTGTTCCACGGTATTTAAAACCTTGGTTAATAGCCAGGATTTAGTATGCTAGTATGCCATTAGATCGTGGAATTCATCCCTTTTCATTAAAATTCATATATTTTTAGCCAAAAGCGATATGACCATATCAATTATGGATAGAAATGGTTGATGATGACATTGATTTTATCATGAAGGATTACTTTGAGGAACCGATCACAGAAGGAATAAGCATTAAATATCTTGAGAATTTTGGGAAGCGAATGATATGAAGAGTTCTTTAGAGTTCCACTATCATATTGACAACTAAAGAAAATGTTGTATCGGTCTAATGGAAAAATAGGTTCACAATCCATAGGCTATAAAGGTCGTCAAGGCAGAATAGTCTAAGTAGGAAAAATGAACATTCAGTAGATGAGATGTAGAATAGATTAAGGCTAGTCTGTTAGTGTGAATAACTAATGTGGAGATACCTATAAGAAGAGAACGCACAATATCGTGCAAAAGTATGAAGATATTTCTGTCTTTTTCTCAACTTTGTCATGGAACTAATCAGAAACCCTCAAATAAGCTCTTTGGCGAAAATTTGTTGGAAATATGCAGACCCGTGTTGGCTATTCTTTACCCAAAAGATAGATCTGAAGAACATTTGTAACCTATTCCTATGTTTGAAATGCTCTTGATCTTTGTTAATAGACTAGAAGATCAGAACAAACACTTAAATTTGATAATCAATTTCGATGCATGTCTTGTGTCATCTTGACTCAAATTATGAAGGATTGATCTTGACCACTAAACAAGATGCTTTATGAGCTATGTTCAAAGAAGCCTTAGTGGTGTAATAATTACCCAAGCCTGTGAAGTAGAGCCATAGAGGCTGTTACAGTAATATGAATATAAAAGCATGAACTAGGACTTGTCTCGATGGTCAGACCCCTCTACTTACAATCAAAGGTTTTGGTTTGATTCTTGGGTGGTGAATCCTTAAAAGTTTGGATCTGGGTAATTGTAGTGCAGTTTGTATCAAATCATCAAGGATTGATCCAGATTGGTCAACAAGACTGTTTATCTGTTTAAAGAAGCCATAATGGTCAGATCATTACCCAAGCCTGTGAAGTAGAGCCATAATGGCTGTTACAGTAATATGAATAGAATAGGATGAACCAAGACTATCCTGGTGGTCACACCCCTCTGCTTGGCAATTGGAGGTTTTGGGTTTGATTCTTGGATGGTGCATCCTCAAAAATCTGGACCTGGGTAAGCAGTGAGGGTGGGGGGATAAGGAAAGAGAGATGCTTCTAATTCTGTATTTAATTCAGCCTGAACCCCTCTTTTTCATGCCGTATATATGGTTGACGCTAGCGAAAGGCTTGATGATCTGGTGGGCTTTGTAGTCTGTGATTCACCACTTCAAAATGTTGGCTTGCGCTAGTTGGGTGCAAAACCATTACACCAGGGCCTAACAATTCAAAACCCATCACATATCAACCGAAGAACACTATGCCATAATTGAAACATGATTTCATCAAGTCAATCTGCAATAACCTATATTTGGAGAGGCTGACGTTTCACATTCCAAAGTTTCTAGTTAACAACTTTCACATTTAATGACTAACAATGGAAGTGAAGACAGTCAATAGAAGGGATGAGTTTAGGTGCTTGCAGACATCATGGTTTGCTTCTCTAGGAAGTGTCACTAGCTCTACTTAGGTATCTGGAAGATATGTTCTGTGAATTCCTGTCAGATGTATATTTTGTAGAAATCTAACTTAAAATAATTCTGTATGGATGTCTTTCTGTTGCATGTGTTTTCTATCTAATATCTATTAAAAGGGGTATTTCTAGTGAAAATTGAGACATATTAGAATACCACCTAATAAATTAGCAGTCTTAGATAAAGTGCTTCCATTTACTCGGATCCGACACTTGCTAATTTTCCTTGTTACATGAGTAATTTCTTATGTGCTTGCTTCTTATGTCTCAATTAAGATGAAAAGGTGCCATGACAGGAAACATGAGTGCTTTTTATTATATTTTTCTAGCTATTATTACTTAAATGACTTCCTAGCAGGACCAATTGGGTTTTGTACTGATTGTGTCAGGCATGATTTATGTTAATAATTGTATTTGTGAACTGCTTCCATTGTTCAATTTTTTCAGAAAAACTTTATCTAAGTCCACTACTGTTTCCCTTATCAGTGGATTGTCACATATGTGGTCATGCAAGTAATGTTTTCCACTCATGAAATCTATCTTCTTAGCAGATTTTTACACGGCCTGGAATGTTATTTCGAAGCATATGCTTGATCATTCCGTTGATCCTATTGTTGCACATGGGTAAGTAGACCTCCAGTATGTTATCCTTTTCTTTGGAGGGGATTGAGTGGCTCAAATATTCTATAATTCTTTAACTTAATTTCCTTTGATCCATTCTTTTGCTACCTTTTAGGAAGCACACAACATGGTTCAACAAGATTACTCATAAGCAAGATGCCTATATGATGACATTTTACATGCATCTTTCTTGATCATCAACATCCATTTCATTTTTGTACCAAAAATTTTGAATTTAAGCAAATAAATTGTTACAAGAACTATGCCATTACTTTGGAATTTTGTCAGTTTCTTGTGTCATCTACATGGTTTCATTTTGACTTTTTTCTCATCAACTACAAGACAACCCTAATGTATTTCCCTTTAGGTCTTGTTTGGGAAATCCAACAAGATTGGGCTGGATTTCTTGCTAGATTCGTGGATTGGGAAGCCCATGTGGATAGGGCCCATATCAACCCAACACCCTTCCATCTCCAATCCTGTGGGAGGAAAAAAAAAGGATCTTCATGGGTCTTTTTTTCCTTCTTGCAGATCAACAGGCCCATAGACTGGGATTTAGGCTAAGTCTTGGTAGGCCTTTAGGGGACTTATGGGCTGGCCATGTCAATAGGCCTGATTCCAGCAGGAATACCCAAATAGGCCCTTAAAAATTCTCTCTTCCAATCCTTAATTGTTTAGTCAAACACCTTTTTATAATTTGAACCTGAAATAGAGGCCATTTGTGGCTCTTGCTGTGCATGTTCCAATTGGCTTATTCTATCGTTGTCTAATAATTAAATTATGTAGCCTTTATTCGTCAACATTCCATTTTAAATAATATTGATAAT
>JAOXJJ010000914.1:187028-208021 GCA_025769935.1 Phoenix roebelenii
ATATTGAGCCTAAATGACTACCCAATAGTCATACTATGATTTAGAGAGCTCACTGTCATTTTGTGTATTTGTTTTATTTGATGACTTGAACATAACAATTAAGTTCTTAATGGTATCTGTTTGTTATTAAAAAAAAGACTAATAGCCATCATATAGGTTCAAAGTTAGTATCTCCTACGTGTCATCTTTTTTAAATTTAAGTGCCTTTAATCATGCAAACATGTGAGTTGATTGCAACAAATGAGAAAATCCTGAAGGTGCATACTGCAGTTGATCTGAAATAAAGAAGAAAAAGCGAAGAATGAAGAAAGTAAATAAATAGAAGGGAGAAAAAGCGGTACGAATTAAAATAACCATGTTGTTCCAGGAGATCAAAATGCCCCTTGGGCTAGACAATGACTATTCTATTTGTGTGGCCTGGGCTTATACCTGGTCACAGACCATTCTTTGACCACTCATGTATACTTCTTGCAAGCAAACATTTTTGACTGAAAGGAAATTATTGTCAAAATAATCTCTTTAGCATGTGGCAGCCAGAAATGAATATGGAAAAACTAACGATGCTTAGTTTAGTGGCAATGGAAAATAGTTGAATAAATAATTGGTGAAATAACTAGAGGCCAGACAATACTAGATAAAAAAAGCTTACTGAATAAAAATGCTTCACCACCAAAAATAGCATAATTAAATGTTGGTAAACTAACTTGCTTTGTTTCATATTTATGGGCTTGGGTCCATGATTCCTTTTTGCCCTTTTTTCCTCTCTATGACCACATTAATGCACACCCTTTCACATATCATCACTGAACTTCTAGCGGAGTTTGGAGTTGTCAATAGCTCATACTATTAAAGGATTACCTAAAGCATTCATTGCTTTGTTATTTAAGTTAATCTTAGCTTCACATTTGTGCCTTTGTTCATGTTTTTTGTTCTCCCAAACCATTGTGCAGTTTGTGCAGCTTGTTAAGATGGGGTGCGATGGATGCGGAAGCTTACCCTGAAGCTGCAAAAACTGTCGTGCAGATTTTGTGGGAGGTTGGAACATCTAGGAGCTGTATTTTGGAATCTTTATGGGTGAAAGCACGGGTTGCTGCCTTTAAGTCCTTGTCCCATTATGAGGTGAGGCTTTTGTCCATTGTGGCTCAACGACTCACTCCTCCCACATATGCCTTTTATTTCCTAGAGTAAAATTTTCTTTTTTGGTACATTTTGATCTTTTTAACTGGTTGATTTCTTAAAATTTTTGTATTCTTTCTTTTGTAGCTGAAATGGCTCATCTCTCATTTCTTCACGTAAATAAAAAATCTCAGGTTGCACAAATTCAGGACAAGATTTCTGATTTTAAGACAAGAAATTTCCAGTGTCTCATTTCTGAAGATAATGTGGAAGTACTCAAGGCCAAGGAGGAATTCCAAGTCAAGATTATCAAATTTGAACACATGTCAACATCATTTTTATTAATTTAACATCTATCTTCTTATTATTTGAAAAATGATTGATGTGCACTTAATAAGATTTGCATGTTGACTCCAGAACTCGACGTAGATTTCATAAGGAGAAAAGAGTCATGGTGCACAAGGTTGAAAAATTATTGGATGCCTTTCCTCAGGCTATGTTTTCTCCAGGTATCAAGAAATACTGGTTGTCAATTCTAGACAAATGGCATTTTAGTAGCATGCCGCATACCTGGGTCGGCGTTGGTTCAGTTTAGTATGGGCTGAACTGCTGGTTCGGGTCATTTTGGCGTTCTTTGAAATTTTTATTTTGTTGATCTGAATAAAGTCTCTTGGTGCAAATCTTCATCTTGTGAATGTTTATTGCTTTTATCATTCTTGACTTTTATGTTTGTTACATATTTGTATCTGTTACAACTGTTTTGAAGCCAGAAAGTTGATTTTAAGAACCTGGTTCTAATGTTTTTATGCAGGGGAACGAAAACATGTTGAGTTACCTGGTGCAGCTTTGCTATCTCTTGTTTTCACTCCTAAGGAACCCATTGGCAATGGGACATCAAAGGTGAGGCTTCTATACTACTGCCTAGTGGTTGATGATGCTTTTAGTTCTTTAAGAATTGAAAATTACACTATTGATTTTTTTTCCTGTAAATGTGGTTTACCTATAGGATTTTCGCAAACTACCTTCTGTATATGAAAAGACACTGTTGGAAATAGCTGAGTCCCTTCATACATCGAGAAATATATTGTTTGCACTTCTTGCACTGCAATCGTGGAAGCCTTTCATTCACCGTTGGATGGGGGCAGTGGTTATTCTTACTGATGCTAAAGGTTCTTCTGATGGATTGGATAAAAGTTCAAGGGCTGCAAGCGATATCTTCAAGGTTCATTCCTTCACATTTTTATGACTGCTGCTTACCTTGTCTGTTATCACTTCAGCTTTTTGTATGGTGCTGCAGTGTAACTTTAGGCCTTCTCTCCAGACTATATAAATGCACTTTATAGGAATTTAGGGCATTGATATATTATATTATACGAACTCGAGTATAGATTGATTACCAGAACCAAACAACTTACCTTAGAGCAATTGAGAATTAGGAAAGAACTGTGAAAACAATGTTTTACTTCAAAAAAGATATTGCTACAACTGATGTTGCATACTTGTTTCTCATGTGATTCTAGAAGAATGCTAGAACTAAGGTGGTACAGCCTGTAGCCTAGGATGTGTCAAATTGCCAAATAGAGGGGTCGAAGTTGCTTGGCATAGTTGTAATATAGCTCTGTTTGTCTTATATGAAGGTTTACATGCTTGAAATTATAACCCCATCAAAGTTCATCTTAAAGGGATAGTATGTGCCTGGAAATCAAGATGTCATTAGAAAAGAAATCACAAGTAAATTCACATGTGGATTGTACAAATTTATTTACAAGCAAGGAGTCTAAAAGGCAAAACCAAGGTTTTAAATATTGTTGGATGGGGACACTCCGGTCCATTTCCTGACCTGTCCTGTACCAATACTTGGATGGTGCCCCTTCCTGGCACTCAAGTGGTAACACACTCCACCATCCTACTGGTATTTAAAACTTGGAAAAAACACTCCAAGTGCATGAGCCATTTACATGCATGCAGCATGTTGCCCCATAAATATTAAAGGGAAGCTAGGGAGCCCTGCCTAGCTTCCCACACTCCACTTCCCATACACTAGTTGACCCCTAAAACTGGTTTCCATTTAATATAATTCAGGCTTCCACAGATACGCTCGATTGTGCCCACTCTCCAACTAAGTCTTGGCCTCCCGTCTTCTAAGAACTAGCCTATGACAAAGCAATATTAGATGGATATGGAAATATGTTTTGGCCACATTTTGGGTTGACTAATTTTACGAGGGAAAAATGTAGTACACAAGGCCAAATAACAAATTATATATTTTGTATCTATTTTGACACAATATATATAAAAATATTGGAGGATCATAAAGTACATAGCTAGTCTTTGTTTAATGATATTATGTATAGAAAAAGTGTATGTTATATACCAGCATATCCACTTTCTATGTCATTTTTGTGTAGTCATTTTATGCATAAATGCACTTTAGAGTCAAATAATTTCTTGCCTTTTTAGGTTCATCTTGACTAATTTGATCCATGGCGCCACTTGGTAACTGTACAACCTTAGGTATTTGGGTCATGGCCTTGTCAAAAGAAATAGGAAGATGGGGTTGAAAAGAAGATGCGAAGGCAGGGGCAGGTGGCCTTCCTACCTGGTGCCTCATCAATTCTTCAATTAGTTGCTTCCATTCTCATTTTTTTTACTGGTCAGAAATATTGAACTTTTTTTTCATTATCGTCTTTCACCTCTTATTTTATGATTGCAATCATCGTTTTGGAGAATTCTACTTTTTTATCAGAGAAACTATGCTGAGGTATCTCTAGGACGTGGTTTTTGAAGCATCTGATGTATTTAATATCTGATGTATGCTTGAGGAAAGATGTTAACATGGATTTGTTGAGACTGAGATAACAGGGAGTCACTTTTCTGTGATATCAGCTACACTGAATTTGAAACCTTTATGTAAACTTTTATGCCAATTAGTGCCAATGGCGAGACTTTTTGAGAGAGGCCAATGGCAAATTCAAAACCTTGTCCCATGTGAAACTTGCAGTTTATTCACATGAAGTATTCTACTTCATGTAGCTGTCATGTGAGTTCAAGATGGATCTGCCAATCTGGGGTATACCATAAACATGAATGTCTTCTGAGCTTGTGTATGTGGTGTACATGGTGTTATAGGACTTACTTTTGTAGCATACATATGTATAGAGTTATGGGCTCTTGGGTTGTGTAAGCCCAGATCGATGGGGGACATAATTGGGGGAAATAAGCTCAATGTGTATGAATCTGGACTAACAGGCTTTTAAGACTGTAGTACAGGGGTGATGAGGAACCCTCCATGCTAGGTGCGTTAGGTTGGTTTTGGTCAAGAAATGCAGAAAATATGACTTTTTGCTGATCTCATCTCGTAGCTTAGCATTTCATGTCATAAATTGACAATTGTGGCTACTGTTTTCTTGGTTTGAGAGTTCAACAGCTTTTATTGGCAATATGAAGGCTCAACGTTGTTTCTTCACAATAATACAATTAACAATTTGCCGTATTTAACCAAAAAACAATTTAGAATTCTGTAATGCAGAACTAGTTCCAGAGACTAGAAATCTCTTGTTCGTGCTTCACGAAGCTTTAGAAAGAGGCCTATAGTGGTGACTGGTGAGTATGTACAATTAAATTGAATTTCAAATTAAGTAGTAACACTCCCTTTGCTTGTGCTTTATTCCAAAAGTTACAACTCAAGCTTGAGTTTATGCTTGCTAGTGCTTGAATTGATGTCTCCAAACTAGTGACATGATTCTTTTTAAGGGCATGCTGCTATTATGACATAATTTTCACAAGCAGATCTTGTGTTACTGCTGTGAAATTTATTGCTAGTATTTCTGCTTTATCTTGTATACTATTATGCTTAGCCTTGTTTCTGGTCAAGTAAATTGCTTGGCTTTTCTAGTTTTAGGTATTGTACAGATTTCTGAGTATCTCATAGAAGTTTCTGCAAACTAATTATACATTTATTCCTGTGTAGACAATGTGTAAAGTTGCCGCAGATTCTGTTCCTCGAGTTGCAGTAAACATGGCCTTTGCTATTGGTGCACTATGCATGGTAAGATCTCATTATGGTATGCCTTACCGATCAGTTTCATATTTTCCATAATGGAAGTGCTAGTAGAAAATTAAATCTGCTTGATTGTTAAATCCACAAGCAAAGTCATACAAACAATGCCAAACTAAATTGCCCTCATAATGTGGAATATTATAGCTTCCAATACCATTTTGTATCACTTACAGACTCCCAACGGGGCATAATTTTTGCTGACAATAGGCGATTTGGTTTATGTTGATGTTATTCTTAAATGGCCGCTGCATTGGAGTAAAGAACTCATTTGACTTCTTTATATGGCTCCTAGTGCGATAATATATGCTACTCAGAATGACCTTTCAACATCATGTGCTATGTGGCAGGTGCTATGTTTAGTTCTTATTCTGGTTGACCAGATAACATTAAATGAGCTGCCTTTAGTTCTCTGTTAGATCAGATTTTTCACATTTCTTTGAATCTTGGGGACCATTTTGAGCAGCCCAGTCCCAGCCTTATTTTAATTTCTATAATCCGATATAACTTGAAAATTTGTCCGTGTGGGAGAAAAATAAGGAGCCTTGAGTTCCAGTGATCTTTAATGCAACCAACAAGAGAATGAAAAGTAACAAATAATACCTTAGATGACTGTCAGAAGAAATGAATCTCTGAGGACTGTTTCCCAAAACGGTGATAGAGACTTTATGGGAGATGAAAGAAATAAGAGGGTAAAGGGAAGAGATCTTCAGTGGCAAACAAAATGCAATGTCCCATTGAACATTCAAATTTTAAATAACAGTTATTTAAAGCTCCACAAAATTGCTTATAACTTTATTCAGTGAAACCATTTCAATAATAATGGCTATAAATCTTATTTAAATCCTAACTTTAAAGATAAAAGATTTCATAAAACCTAATCCCAGAAAATTACATCTTGACAGGCTAGCTGTGTCATAAGCATCTTCTAAACCACAAACTCTTGTCATTTAGGACCTATGAAGTATGTAGCAACCATACACTAAAGACATTTTCACCATTCCTTTTTAGATTTTTCAAAACAAACCAAATGATATCTAATAAAAATCATATATTAATACTGTATGACATAGATCATTTATATTTTTGGGTATAAGTTCTTTGAGTTTTATTATCCTTCACATTCTATCCTTTTTATTCAATTTCACCTGTAAGCATTCAAAATTCCCTTAACCTTGGTAACACCCAAGTTACCTTCGACACTCTCACTGAACCTTGTTTTGAGAGATCCCCATGGAACAAAGATCCATTGTTTTCTTGCTTTAACTTGTTTTACAAATCATATGCTTCTAAGCCTTTTTGAGATCATCCATGACACGAGATGTAATTCTTCTTTTGTAACCAATAATTGTTTCATGTCTAGAAAAGTTATCTATGAGAAGAGAGAGAGAAAGAGAGGTAGAGAGAGATGTTTCATACTTTCATGTTTTGTTATTTTGGAACAAATAATGCATATTAGCTAGGCCCTGCTATGTTGATGTTCCTTGAGAAGTTTGTCCTAGTAACCCAAGTCAATGGTATTCTAACAGCAATGAATGGCATCAAAAAGATTTTTAAAAAGATATAATCTTATATTCCCCACTTGGATTTATAGTATAATTCATTTGTTTTAATTTGACTCTAATGCTCATGAAACTGATTTCACCCAGTGGGCTAGTTAGATACTTAGATATATGCTTATTTTAATTGTAATGAAATATAATGGCCAAGCATTACTATCTGAAATCATTGTCATTTCTTTTTGACAATAACATTATAAAACACTACAATATTTAGAATATCAGGAGTAATGTCAACATGGATTTAGTGCTGGTTGACACTGTATGACATGACATAAAAAACGTACAAAGTTAGTGCCTTATTGGCATGTGGCATGGGCATGGAATGGCATGCTATGGTTCTATGCTAGTGCCAAGCCGGCATGCCATTGGCATGTGATGCTTCAATCTTTGAATGTTACTGCATAAAGTATTCCAGAAATTCACGTATTGCATCATCAAACAAATAAGCCTTTTCTTATTTAGGGCCTTTTTGGGATCACTGTCAGTTTTCAAGTTTTGGTTTTTGTTTCTGAAAATATTGAATCAAGGAAATCAAGGCTGGAAACTTCTTGATTAGTATTTTGCAATTTTCTAGAAATGCTTTCAAAAATTTCTGTAATATGTGAAAGTTCTTAGGAGTAGCTTTCTTTTTTTTTTTTTGTTTAACAAAAACCCTCCCCCCCCCCCCCCTCATTGGCCCTATGCCACTGCCTGTCGGCCACTTATCGCCACCATTTTTTAGCACCTCCACCAGCCACCATTACTGCTCACTAGCCGGCCGACCACCACCACCGCCACAACCTGAGTATTACCAAACAAGTTTTGGGTTCAGTCTTGAAAACAAGAGAAGCTGGTTTTGGTTTTTTGAAAATTGACAACTGAAAATTGGAAGTGATGCCAAAAGGATCCTTAGTTATGCATTCTTGCATATGTGAAAAGAGAGTTTTGGTTTGACTTATGGATATTGGACTTCGACATGTATGTCCCTCCCAATATGGCTCGGCTTTTTGCTGAGGCCTAACAAGTACACCCTGGCAAGTGTGAAGCTGTCAGCACAAAAGGTACTACTCCTGAGGGTCACAAGTGCAATTACTTACCACTGGATCTAGGTAACTTTAGCTTGAGAGAAAGTTGATTAACTGCTATTCTGTTTGTAGGATTCAAGATCAATAGCTACTGGTTCATGGGCATTGAGATTGAAAATTCACAGCATTGAATGTAATCATGATACCTTACATGCCACAAAACCTAAAAATCTTGTTTTTGGAGGTTTACTACCAAAGCATTTAATGGGACAAAAATGTGGTTTTTGTCAAGCCCTGGACCCAGGACCTGGGTTAGCTACGTGACACGGCCGTATACTCCCTAGGGCAAGGCCCAAGACAATATGCAAGGCTTGAAAATTTATTACAATCTCAATATTACTTAATAATAATGATCTCAATTTATAACAAATAAAAAAATTTGTATAATTACAAAATTTAATCATCCAACTGATATCATTGATAGTTTATCTATTTATCCTTTCACTCGTGATTCCAATCATAGCCAAGTACCAAGCATCCTGCGACTTTGAAAAAAAAAAGAAAGATGTGGTGTGAGCTTTACGACGCAGTAAGAATTTCCACACATCCACACCAACACAATAAAATAAGTTTGAAAATAGCAAGAAATCATTACACAATGAAATTACAAACCGACTATCAACAATACTTGAATAAACAGTATAAATATCAATAAAAATTCAACTACTCAAGAGTGATATATCATACGATATCTCATAAATCTTCAATAGTATTTTCAACAGACAGTTTTTCATTTCGTTCCTTTTTAACCTGATATGGATCTAAGATCAATTATCTTTTTGACTTTGGGCCAAATTACGGTCACATTTCATGCTTGTGATAGGGCAATCAATAGATGTTACGTTTTTCACCCATGATGGGGCAATTGATAGTGCCATATTTTCAGCTTGTGACAGAGCAATCGATAATAACAAGATCAGCCAGAGTTTTAGTTCATTCAATCAAGTTCACATTCACATATCAATTCTTTTTATTTTCGACTTTAGACTAACCATGGTCATGTTTTTCTCCCATGATGGGGCAGTCGATAAGTGTCACATTTTTAGCCTATGACAGGGACAAGTGTCACGTTTTCCGCCCGTGATAGAGCAATCAATATAACATGGTTAATCCAGAGCACCGCATTTATTAGTTTGATTATACAAATGTAAGTTATACTCATATATGCATCCATCATACTATCAATCACAAGCATACATGATCAAAATATTGTTTACTACATAAACCATCATAAAAAAAAATCTTGCATCTTACTTATCTTGATCATTAGTATATCATGCATATACATTTACAAAATATTTATAAACATGCAGGTAGATGTACAAGGATTCTTACCTCTAAGCCGACAATCCAGACCAACTAGTCACCTGTCCACACCACGGTCTACAAAGCAGGGTGTGCAGAATCCTGCTAGACGTCCTC
Source organism: Phoenix roebelenii (assembly GCA_025769935.1). Lineage (NCBI taxonomy): Eukaryota > Viridiplantae > Streptophyta > Magnoliopsida > Arecales > Arecaceae > Phoenix > Phoenix roebelenii. The sequence continues at coordinate 196,250 of JAOXJJ010000914.1, forward strand.
TTGCCCATAAGATTGTTCTCCTATAAAACTAAATTAATATCAAAAATCATCCGAGGTAACTAAAGGGTCCACTATCACGTAGCAAGCTAGGATTACCCACTGAGTCCCTTTCACCCAAAGTTTTGTTGAATAAACTAGAGAGAGAAACACCAAGATAGAGAGAAAAGGGAGGAAGAAAGAAGAGAGAGAAAAATAAGAGGAGAGAGAAACTAGAGAGAGGAGAGAAAGAAAAAGAAAAAGAAAAAGAGAGAATAATGACTCTCTCTCCCTCTCCTTGAAATAGAGGAAGGCCACATCAGGCGGTGGCGTTGCTGGTGACCAGCGACCCCAGTGGCTGGCGACTCACGCCAGCAAGCCACACCCGGCGGCAGCCAACAAAACAAGAGGAAAAAATATAAAACATGGGATCCCTATTTACCATCAATCTGGCCACTCGTCAGTCGTATTCAAAGCAACGACGACAATCCAAGAACCAAAAGAAAAAGAAGAGAGAGGTTAGCAACCGAAACATACCTCCAGCGAGCTCTCCTGGCCGGATTGACGATGAAATCCCTAGAGATCTTTTGCGGAAAACCCAAAAAACTTCTCAATTCGGCGGCGATGGAGGATGGCTTCAAAGGTGGAATGCCTAAGAAGAAAAGGACAACATTCTTTTATGGAGGAGCCCTAGGGCTCCGCTCAAATCCGGCGGAAACGGGGAAGAGAAAAACTCTTATCAGGAGTTTTCCTCCTTGCCACACGTGCGAAGCACGTGATGCGGCCCAACGGTCGGCGCAGGCCCAACTCTTTAAAAAATATGGGTTCTTATAATTTGTGTGTAGCCATGAGACATTGCCTTTTATTGTATTGTGTTGAATGATTGTTATATTCTAACAAATCTTTTTTAACCTTTTTTGTTACTCTAGCTCACATTTATGATATCTTATTTGCTTGTACTCATCTCTTTGCTACTTCATTTTTGCTCAGGTTGTGCCCTCATCAGCCCATGCAGTAATCTCTGCAGCATCAAACGTTCTTCTGAAATGGTTGTTTGAGTATGAACATGAACACCAACAGTGGTCAGCAGCCCTTTCATTGGGACTGGTTTCTAATTGTCTTCATGCAACAGATAGAAGGCAAAAGTTTGAAGTCATAAATGGACTACTTCAGGTACATTATTGGTTTGTTCTTTTAAATAAGATCGAAGCTATCTCGTGTAGTGCATGTGCATATTGCAGTTTAGATTGATGCATTACCCTAGATCACAAGGAGGGGAGAAAAGACATGGACAAGATAAATCTTCAAGAGAGACTTTGTCCCACTGATTTTGTATAGCCCCCCTCTCTCTCTTTCTCACTCAAGGGGCGGGGGTGCATCAAAATAATGAAAGAAGGACGAAATCAGCTTTTGAGGTAAATTTATAAGACTTTGGAGCAAACAAATTTTGGCTAGTCTTTGGAAGAAAAAGGTATGACACTTAACTAGAAGTGTCATTTTAGTCTATTAATTTCAATCACTAAATAATTCAGACCTCTTGTCCTCTAACGAAACACAAAAAAGATCCGTATCAAGTGTCCTCTTGCAGGATTCTTGATTCTTGAGATTCTAGATACAATGCCACTAGTATTGTATACAAGATGATCAGCAATGTATAATATTATGCTAATAATACTGTAAATAGCAACATGCATTCCAAGGCAACCTAACATTTAGCACAAATCTTATTCCACTCAAAACAGTCGAACTAGGACTTGTTGGATGCTAAACTTTTTTCCTTGTGCAAATCCTTTTCTAACCAACCAAAATTTAAATTCCTTAAGCCACAACCTAATATTTCACGCGTTTAAAGAGCTTTATGTTTCATATCACAACTCTTAAAAAAATATACAACTGAGTTAAAATAAAAATAATTGGAGATATTTTTGCTGTATGACATTTCTAGCATTGAAATGAGCTATTATAGTTTGATTAATATATTGGAATTGTCATATACATTTCACACTTTTTTTTTCCTTTTGTCATGTGCTTGTGGTTTATTTTCTTGAAGGCTATCAACCACAAAAGAGTTTATAATATGATCTATTATCTATTTATGATTTACACCCTAATCTGTATTTCATAAACTTGTTTGTAATTCTTCTGTCAGACTAGTGGTCTTGGCATTTGTGTTTACTAAAGATTCTGTTATTGTACCATCATTGCAAGTTTCTATCGAAGAAAGTATTTCACAGCTCTTGCTTTTGGTTATTCATTGTATCAGGTAATCTGTAACAGCAAGAGCCCTTTTGTGAAAGGAGCCTGTGGAGTGGGTCTGGGTTTTGCTTGTCAGGACCTTCTTATGAGGGCTGGAATTTCTGATGATTCAGAATTTGAAGGAAGTACTAGGCTTACAGAAACTACATTGCTTCATGATATTATTAGCACCTTGTCTCGGATGATATGCCAACTATGCCCTTCTACATCTGTTTCATTTAAGAGCCTCAATGATAGCTTTCCACTGACCGGATATGGAGCAAGCACTTCAGACTTGCCCCTTGAAAACTGTGATAACTTGGAGGAAGATGCTTGGGGTCTTGCAGGGCTTGTACTGGGTTTGGGAAATTGTGTCGTTGCACTATATAGATTTGGAGCTCATGATGCTGTTCTTAAAATAAAAAATATGTTAGTTTCATGGATCTTGCATGTTAATTCCCCTACCTATAGTTCCCTAGTTTGCAATGAACTGGCTGAGATACCACTTTGTATGGGCTCATGTCTTGCACTTCCCAAAGTTGTGGCTTTTTGCCAGAGAGTTGAATTAGTCGACAATAATTTAGATACACTCTTCAATCTTTACACTTCATTAATTTCTGATCTTCTAAGCTTAAAAAAATCTGGAACTCTTTATCAGAATCTGTTGATGACAACCTCTGTTGGTGCTGGATCCTTACTTTCTTGCATCCTGAATGATGGGTTGCACTCTATGAGATTTGATGATGTAAAGCATCTTCTGGAAATTCTAAGAAACACTTACACTCGCCCATATCCTCCTCCTGTCCACTTGGGTGGGATGCTTGGAGTTGTTAATGCATTTGGTGCAGGTGCAGGGGATCTCACTGAAGTGTATCCTCAGCCCATCACTTTGCAAATTAATCGTGAGCAGGTCATTAGTTATTTCCTGATGTTTTTCAGTGTGTGGCTTCTTCATTAACTGACTTGACCATCATTTTATTAAGCAGGAGTCTACCTTTATCAGGGGCCCCATACTTTCAAGTCCTGTTTGTGAGACCCTCTCAACATCAATGGTTCAGGAAATGTTTCTGGTTGCAAAGAATTCAAAGGATCAACATGTTAAACAATATGCTGCTTGGGCTGTTTCATTTCTTAGACACCGATGGTGGTCAAAGGAATTTCAAAATGTCAATGGTTCCCAAACAAGTTCCATTGGCTTCCATCAATCATCACAAAATTTTGCTGAGGAAAGCTTAGTTTGGAAACTCTGCTTGTGGCTAAATGATATTAACTATAATAAGGTGAGTTTGCTGATTCTATTGTCAGTTTTATCTGTATTTTACTGAATTCTTTTTGCGTTAGTGGTTGGTACACAAGTAAGCAACTACTGCTAATGGGAGACATACACTGAAAGAGCTCACATCACCATGTTGTAGCATTAGGACACCCAAAGCTCAATCATAATTTGCGGTCTTTAAGGAATTTCTGTGTCGGGTGAAATATGAAAGAATCTAACTTCTCTTAGAACTCAGAAGTCTGGGAAGGATGCCACCCTGGTCATATTAAGGCAGTATCTGAATTGATGGACTTATACCATGATTGAAGATGATAAAAATATTACCAATTTGGATGCAGCAAAAGGGGTATTGAAGAATCTTTATTGTGTTGAACAAAGGCTGATGAGGAAAATGGTATATCTGCACTAGAAACAATCTCTAATACATGTCGAGACCTTTTGTTTTTCCTCACTGCAGGGAAACCTGCCACTGGGGATGTCATCAATGGTTTCTTTCCTTGTTTTGTCTCAAAAATTTGGTGACTGAATTACTTACCGACGTTTTGTATATTTTTTCCAAAAAATATCAAGTATTTGTAAAAATCCTTTATCCTAATTATGATTTCAAGAAATTGCATTCTTTGAGTAATTTTATACTTTACAAGTTTCATGAGCATTCACATATTCTACCTTCTTGCAAGACATATGTTGGACAAGTAATTTATCACCTGATCTGATCCTATGTGCTTTGTATACTTGATTACCATTTGTTGCATATTTTACTTTAATGGGTTAGAGCAAAGTGATGCAAAGAATGTCTTGAAATTTGAGTAATTCACAATTTAGTCAATATTATTTTAGTTAAAAATCTGTGCAAAACTCCAACTGTTGCCATTTGATTGTCACTCTATCACTTCCTAAATTGACATCAGAAGATTCTAACTGCTTTTTCTCCAAGTGAGAGCACAGCCATTGGCATGTTTCATCACTCACTTCTTACTTTATACTATACACATATTCATAGCTTAATGCAGTCGTGCCAATATTTCCCCCTCCCAATTAGTTCATAATTGTCCCCTTTTTAATGTTGAAACAGTCAAGGGAAATTAAACTAATTTCACTTTCATCTTTAGTTTGCACTCAAACGAAAGGTAACACATTGGTTTCACACGTTTCATCCTTGTTTTTCCTATTGTCTCATATTTTTTAACCACCAATCAAAAGAAGTTGGTCGGAAGGAAGAAATCATGCTTGCACTTGCCAATTAGAGGTCTATATAGTTGGAAACAGATGAGAGATGCATTATTCAAGATGATAGTGTACAAATTGGAGATAGGCCAAGTGTGGCATAACATAAGAAACATTAGATATAGGGCATGGAGGTGTTCAAAAATGATAAAGCTACCTTAAAAATACAGTCTTACTGAACTTTTAGCCTTTACAAGGAATATGTAAATAACAAGAAGCAACTATTTAACTTATAGAAACCGAGTTTATAGTTCAATTAGGAACCTGAAAAACATTATTAACTTTTTGGACCACCGCTAGAATTTAAATATGTTTATACTTGAGTTAAGTGCCTGGAGAATATTACGAATTTTGTAGCCAGCTGCTAAAATATAATCATAAGTTGATCCACAAGGAGTCGTATGATAAGTAGCTCCAGAACTGTTATGCAGGGTAGTTAACCAACCAGGCAAGTTGTGCACATATTCTGGAAAAAATGAAGTGTTCGACAGTTACAATGATGCAATGTGTTGCTAATAGAGACAAGTGTTAGAGGGGCACAATAAGGCCATGGAATACTAGGCCAAGGTTTGGTCAAAAAAATGAGACAATTCATAGAGAGGATGGCAGACCAGGTAATTATTAAAGAATAACTAATGTGCGGAATTGGCCCAACTTGTACAGTTGCAATAGGCCATCAACTCTGCTCAACTCAAGTAAGCCTTAATCCTAAACTAGTTGGGGTCGGCCATATATCCCATAAATATAAAGATTATATTTAAGAGCCCAGTGAACATTACAAATTTTGTAGCCAGCTTCTAAAATATAAGTTGATCTACCAGGTGTCATATGATGAGTAGCTCTAGACGTGGTATGCAGTATGGTTAACCAATAAGGCAAGTTGTGCACTAGTACTTCTGGAAAATCAAATGTTCAACAATTACAATGTTTGCAACGTGTTACTGATAGAGACAAGTATTACAGGGGTACAATAATGCCATGGAACACTAAGTTAAGTTTGGTCAAAATAATGAGCTCAATTCTTTGAGAGGACTGGAGACTAGGTAATTATTAAAGAATGACTAATGCGTGAAATTGGCCTTAACTTATAAAGTTGCACCAGGCCATAACTCAACTAAGCGTTAAACCCAAACTTGTTGGGTTCGGCCATATCCTATAGATATAATATTCGCAATTGATACATGAGACTCTGGTTTGTGCATATTACATACAAAACCTGACAATCAGTTTCGATATAAAAAAGTATATGTGCAAGTCAAAGAAGCTTAAAAAGTTGAATCTACTTTGGAAGATAATTGTGGATTCAATATCTGGAATTCATATTGATTGCTTTATTTTTGCTGACAATTTTTGACTTTATGGCAAAAGGGTGTGCACTTCTAAGTGAATACATCCTTAAATGATTTATATTAATATTGATCTTGCCAGTTCTTGTTACCAAGCTTTTAGTTGTATATTTACTTGTTTTACTAACCTGCAGACAGGTGAGATACCACATGCAAGCACAATTGCAACTGTTTTAAGATGCCTCTCAGAGGCTCCTAGATTGCCTACTTTAGATTGGGGCGCTATCGTCAGGCGCTGCATGAGGTATGAAGCCCAGTCGTCTATCAAGGTGCAGATGGAACTGGCTCCGAAATTACTCAGAGAAGAATGTATACTTTTTTCTCTAGCTCATGCAAATGATGTCAGCCACCTCCTGCATTTCTTGGATGAGCTCACAGAGTTATCCAGGTTCAGGACACTAGAGCCAAATCTGCAATCATTACTGCTCCACCACCTGTCTGACTTTTTAAAACTATTTTCTGGTTTGAGGTTAGAAAAACTGTACGATGATTTGGTCAACTACTTCAATTCCTCTGCTTCTTCATACTTGGTTTATGGACCAGATCAGAAAAGGTTATTGAGAGTTTCATTTTGGAAGGGGCTTTGTCAATGCCTCACTGAGACCTCTGAAGAGTCAGTTATATTGAATATGAAAAAGTGCATGGAGTGCTTGTTCTGCTTTTTGCCTTTGTTGACTTGTGATGTCATTTCAGAAGGGGGGCAGGTTGCTCCTGTAGAGGAGTGGTCAGAAGCTGTAAGATGCTTGGCTAAGGCACCACAAGGTTGGCTGATAGATATGCTGCAAGTACGTATACTTCCCTTGTAATTTGTTTCTAAATATTCCTTTATATGGTCTATCTATAATGTCATATAAACATATACTCAGACTGCTCAACCCTTGTGTCTTGTTTGTAGAAGCTATATATTTGCACATGTTCTGCATCGCATGACTGAATTTGCCAGGTTATCTGTAGAAATAGAAATTTTCAAATTTGAAAATAAGACTTTATTTTTTTTTTTTGCTTTAAATTATTGGAGACCTTGAAACCCTTTTTGTTGTTATTACTAGAATGGTATTTATTGCACCTTTTTTATGCTGTTTGGTTTTTATGGCTTATGTTCCTTTTTACAGGTTCCCCTTTCAGACCTGTTTCATGGAGGAACCCACTCTAATGAAGTGGCAAAACGAATTTTAGCCAAAGCCAGGCTAGTTATGATTGGATGTGCTCCAGTTTCTGAACTGGGGGAGCTAAGAGCACACATATTGAATGCAAAAACTGAAGGTCAACTTCTGCAACTCAAATCCTACCCAAAAACTTCTGCAACTCAAACACAATTATGGTCGTACTGGTTTTTCACATCCACATACTGTGTTGCATAGGTAGAAGATATGGGAATACATATATATTCACGGAGTCTAATAGTTGCACATATCACAAACATTCACACTATAATGAAGTGAGGATCTCTGGTTGTTCATTGTTGGGCAACTTGCAATATTCCCTATTATTGTTACTAAGATAGCTCTTGTGAGTTGAGGACAATATATCTTGAGTGGAAGATTCCAAGACATGTCTCTTGCATCAGTGTTAAGCATGTGACAGCTATGTACAACTAGCCTGGTGACCACTTCATGATTTCTTACTAAGGATGGTTGGATTGGATCAGGGAATTAACAGGTGGAGCATAGTTGCTCTTCAGTCCAAAATGTCAAATGAGGTCACTCTGACCTTCGATTTAACAGACGGTAGGATCTCAGAGCTCAAAAGTTACTAGTGACTTGGAGCTAAGGATCAAAGTATAGGCTTTGATGGCCAGAAGATCAAGAGAGTCAAAAAACCTAAAACCGCAATGTTAAACAGAAGAAATGAATATTTACTACATTAAAATTGACTGTACATAACAGGAGCAACGGTGCATATAAATTATAATAGTAAGGTAAGCTCATGGAACATTAGGTGGTAACTCTATTAGGAATTCCATAACAAAAATTTTATGGACTTATATGAACTACACTGACTCCAAATGGTGCTTACTTTGGGTGTGGTTATGAGCGGCAAAACCAATAGTGCATAAGTAATTTAAAAGAAAATCAGAAGGTGAGCTTGGAAGTTTTCTAACTCCTTAAGTGGAGGTTATGGATGGAGAGATCATGACTGTAAGTGCAAACATGCCAACATTTTCTTGCTTGGAGACCTCTAGGGCAAGGTTTCAAATACCGGTACTGGGTCATGTCTCATGGTTTTGCTGGAACGACAGTTTTGGGTACTGATGCACAGTAAGAGACTGCCCTTTGTAGTGACACACTATGTATTGGTGCCTATTTTTAGCCGGAATGATTCAGTATTTCTTGTATCATCCTGTCCTGGCAGTTTTTAAAACCTCGCTTGTTGGTACAAATGTAGAATTTGGCAAAGATGGGGAGTTCATGAATTCTTCATAGCTAGGACAAAGGATTGTCCAAGTTCTATTGAGAGAGGCGCATGGGCGTATCCACACTGCAAGGGTGGTGCTGCAGCAGTTTGATTGAGTTTACTTTCAATGACATATACCTTCATAGATCAACTCCCATGTTGTTGGAGTTTATCTTGGAGTTTTCTGAAAGTGATTTACCTATATTTGCTTTGAGCCATACACCAACAATTTCATATTTCTTGGGTATTGGACAAATGACATACGATTCAATTTGAAACACAATAGTGGATAATATTTCCTGATTTAAACTTAAAAAGATAGAACGAAATAAAGACATTTTGGGAAATCACCATCAAATAGGAGAGTTTAGAAGTGAAAGTTGTAGAGCATTTAACTTTTAGGAAAGCAATGATTTAGGGTTTAGGGTTAAGTGTAAAAGTGCTATATGAAGAGAATTGACTGGTAATATAATCTTTAAAACCAATAAGGAAATTTGTCTCAGGTTATTACTTGATTGGGGTCATTTCATAGTGCAATGGTAAAAGGCTTGGGCGAACAAGCACAATGGCACAGGTTCACATCTTGAGGCAGCCATTTTGTGTAATAAAAATGTTGAAGGTTAGGCCTGTCCCCAATTTACACCTCCTAGGACCCAAGATTGTTTGGACCTGGACCATATCTGTGTAATGTACTTTTAATCTGTCTTGCAATCCATTCTCTTGAAGAGAGGAAGTGATAGGATCATATGATGTAAGATATTAGGCCATGCTATTCCGGCTTCATTATGAGGGTACCATGAACACTTGTGGGGTCAAAAGAATTGAATGCCCTTCATAAGTTTCTACAATATATGCAGTTACAATGGTTTTTAATCTTGTATGATGTCCAGTTACATGGAGTAATGTCTAGCATGGCCAGCGGCTCTATAATATACATGAGCAACTTAAATTGATCACAAGCTCTGCATCAAACAACATTAGTTCATAAGAGTTTCAGCAATGAACAGAACGTAGAAAGATTCTTTAAATTTTTTCCTCCCAAAATCAACAAGTCTATTATCTGAGGAGTTTATTTATAAATTATAGTTCAAAGGATAGAACTTAATTTTGTTATTTTCTACTTCTCTGTCTTTTTCGCTTTCAATGAATGTGATTGCTAGCTTTGCCCTTAACGAAATACAAGGTAAGGGACACTCATAGTAAATATGATAATGGCTATTTTAATGCTTCCTTTTTCTTTGTGTGCATTGTTTTTTTTTTAGTAGGGGTGGGGACAGTTTTTATCCTGCATATTCGGGATAAGCAGTTTATGTTGCATACTATTTAGTATTTTGAGAATATTTTAAATAACAGGTATCTGGTGGAGTGTTATTGTGGAAGTTGTTGCAGCTATATCCAGTGCAGAAGTTGGTATCAAAAGACGATGGCTTTTTGATGCATTAGAGATATGCTGCATAGCAGAATACCCTGCAACGGTTAGCACATTTCATATTTAACATATGACTTAGATAGCACGATTCTTTTTTTTTATATTTGAATTCTTTTGACGTTGTTGCTTTGAGAATTTTCAGATAATATTTCTTTTTTGAGCATCTGTAGACAGCTTAACCTAGCTTTGAGTGATTTCATCTAGTTCTTTACATTTGCACACACTGACATATAGTCATGCTCCTCGGAGGTCTCATGGTTTTTTTGAAAATGCCTTTTTGCATGTACATGACACCATCGCTAATTATAGCATACATAAAATAATGCAAATTCTGAATCTTTATGTGAATCCCTAAAGTTCTTTATGAAAGCACACGTACTTTATTCTTTCATTAACAAAAAAAGGGGGCGATATGCGAATTGAACAATCAAATCCATATTCTGCAATTGAATCTTGCTCTGCACAAGAATATTTTAGGGATATATGTATCACGACTTCTTTTAGATTGTCTTTAAATCTCTCACAACATATCATCTCCCAATGTCATTTTATATCTTTTTTCTTCTCGTTACCCTAGAAGATTCAGGTTAAATTGTCTGTTTTTTTTCCTTTTTTTTCTGAGACTTTATTTCTTCAACTAATCCTGATTAGAATTGCAAGAGCACACCTGCAAACAAGTTATCAAACTCTATTTCTATCATATCCAGATCTAGTTTAATGGTGAAAATTATGATTGACAAACCTGACCCTAACCGATGGAACCAAGGGATAAGTATAAATGGAAGGTAAAAATTCAAATAACATTGAGATATGCATTTTTGCATCTACACTTCATCATGGGTTGGGATCGATCATTTATTAGGTTATTAGGTATAAAAGTTGGCTTTGAAAGATGATATGTGCCCCGTTTTTTTATCAAAAATTTTCAGGCACTGCAGTTTATAGGTTTGCTAGCAGGTAGCTGTTGTATGTACATGCCACTTCTGATCATCAATCCAACCAGCGTCTTAAGTGACCTGCCAGTTACCCTGCCATCGCTTCTGTCAGACAGCAGCTGGGGTGCCATTTCAGGGCCTTTGGTTGATAAGCTATGGTCATCCACAGAGCGAATCTGCACATGGGCAGCACAGTTAGCTAATGGAAATGGCTTTCCCAGGCAAGACGGCATCAATGAAGCTGAAGCTAGCATGCGCATTTTCTTGGCACGTGTGATGTGTCGGACATGCATTTCTTTGAAAGACTACTTGCCATTCGATAAGCAGGTCAGGCTTGCAAACCTAGAGCTGTTGTAAATCCAGCACATCTTCAGTGTGAAATAGTTCTTTCCCTGCTCCTGTTTGTCCTTGTAAATCTGCTTACGCTTTTAAATCGAATGCAGTTGTTCTTATGATCTGATTTTGTGCTGAATGGCTGCATTTTTAGCATAGAACAGCTTAACTAGGCAACTTCCATGCAGGCCTAAGCCTGTTAATAAGAAGGTAACGGTCGACTTCCATGCAAGTGCGCTGCATATGTATAATTAACAGAGGTAGCTTCCATTGTTTGTTTTTAGAAAAAGTTAAACCAACTGAATTATATTTGTATCAGAAAGGAGATACATGCATCAAAGCACCTGACTATAGGCAGTACTCTAATCGTATGCAACTCAAAAACCTTACATCAAGACGTAAGTAATTTACATTCGGAAAGGCGAAGGGTGCATGACGGCAGTTTCCTTGAATCTTGGAAAGAACCACTCTTATGTGCTGGGCTCAGGGAAACAAAATGTCGGTTTGGGATCTGTAACTAAGATACTGATCAGATGATCATCTCGAACCACCTCCAAGCGTGACAATATTTTTTTCTTCTTCTTCTTCTTCTTTTTTTTTTCTTCTTTTTCTTTCCTTTTC